>JAVJIF010008672.1:0-159287 GCA_038442645.1 Agave tequilana
AATAGTGATACCAATTGAAAAGATACAATGATATCAATTGAAAACAAAATAAGATCAAGTATATAACTCATACTTCCTACCACCCATTTCATGCACATGTTTTAGACAGATTTTCAACATGAGCATACAAGGCATGGTCGCCCCAACCAGCCGCCCTTAGAAGGGTATGAGTTTTCAAAAATAAGTTTGAAAATAATTATAACATGTTGAAAACTCTACCAAATGAAGAATACAAACTAGTTATATGAAAATTTATAAACTAGTATGAAATCCTTCAAGCAAGGAATAAAAAAAATATTTTTCATAAAAATTTGAAAATCACAAGATCATCAAACACTCAAGGGTCTATAAAGCATATAGTCTCATGAAAACAAATCATGAAGTAAACAAAAATGATGTGAGTGGTACAAGTATAATGTAAATACAAAGTCATGGAAATAGGCAATTAAGCTCAAATACGAATTCCTTAAAAACATGAAATCATCAAAACTAATTTAATCTTCAAGGTATATGTTTGTTTTGTACAAACTAGAGTATACATACATATCCAAACATAAACGAGTCCACAAAAGTATATGCATGAAGGCAAGTGGCTAAGGATGTATATGTATAACTAATAGTTTAGACAAAATGGACATATACATGAGTCAAAACATAAATATGAAAATGTCAAAAATATGGAATACAAGTCAAAATGTATGAATCATCAAACTAGACCATAATAGTACATCTAATGAGTACAAATGAGCAATCAAGTACAAACATATAATAATATATGTTGTGGCTCACTAGTTGTACAAGTATATATCCAAGTTTTAATGAAAACTAACATCGAAACATGTAATCAAAACATGAAGCATAGGAATCAAAACAAAACTCATATGATCATTATGGTAAATACACATGCATTAGATCTATGATATACACAATAGCTAAAAAAATGTGAGAACACAAAGGTATAAGTCCATATTAAACATGGGTGATCTCAAATACTAATCATGCATATCACAAGTCTAATAATCATGACATTTAACATACTAATCATGAAACATCAAAACATACTAAAAATCAACAATATGAAAAGCATGTAAACATAAATAAGGAGTTAGAGATCGTTACCAAAATCATGAGGGTACATCTCTATGTCTCCAACCGAGGTGGTCCTCCCACCAAACTCCCCTTGCAAGGGATGCATCCAAATAGTCCTCTTTAAGCTCGGAACGTATCCACCTCAAGGCACCATTACTCTCACGTCATGTGAGAGCCCACACCTACATCAAATAAGAATAGGAGTGGTCTTTGGTACCCATACTCTTTTGGATCCATGGGGGTTAGCTCATTTCCTAACCCAAACAATTTATTTGCTAAATTTACATCATGTATCTTATCAAAATAAAAGTTAGCAAGGTGACCTTACATCCACAATGTGTACAAGTGGTACACATGAGCATACATTGTGTGATAGGTGTGAACGTGAGGAGCATGTGTATGCCGTGGTTTGTGTACATGCATAGAAGGACTTGTTTTCTTTCGAAAATAGATTCCAACGTGAGTGTGTTTATGGCACAATGGCTCAAAGTGGAGCCCAAACAATCTACACTCTTCTTAAGCATACAAATATCATTTTCAATCATGAAAGAAGAGTGCATGCAATAGGTACACTAGAAGGAGAAGATATACTAGCATGGCAAACATGTGTGTCTAAATCCTTTTTCAAAGAAACATTTTTATTTGAAACAATTTCAATTCCTTTGAAATAGAAGCAATTTTATTTTCAAGGAATCATTCTCTTTTACAACAAAATCAAGTTTTGAAGACAAGATCTCATTTTCTTCAAAACCTCATTGCAATAATTTTATTTTTTAAATCTTGTTTTCATTTACAACAAGTTCAAGTTGGGTTTCAAAGAGTCACACTCATTTGAAATCTCAACCTTCTCTTGTAAAGCCAACTCAAGTTTTGAAAATCAAATCCTTCTTTTTCTTTATTTAATTTTACAAGTTTCTTTTTCAAAACTTTATATTTTTTCAAGAGGTTCTTACAAACAATAGATAACTCTTCATTAATGCATCAGCATCCATACTATCAAGATCATCAAATGAAGAGCTAGCACTATCTAGTTGAATATCCGAATGTACCTCAAGGGAGTCATTCCCTTGGACCATGTTGCATCGTTGTTCGGATTCATCCTCACTAGATTCATCCTCCACAATGGTTGGCGTTTAGAGCTTGGATGAGGTCAAGTGTTTCCACACTGCAAAGGCAGAATCACAGTTAGAAACCATCATAAGATATTCTTTGTTAAGCGTGCTTCTAAGTGCCTCAAGGGCTTTGTGCATTGGCCTCTATATGCTTGCTATTACAAGATAGGATTTCTTGGTAGCGGCAAGGAAACATGCAAACTGAAGTTTTTAGAGTACATACTCATCCTAAATTTCACATGTCAATGTGGAAACATCAAACATGGGAGGTGGTCAAGCAATCCATGAATGCAAACAATATAAGTGTGCAAATACAAATGCAAATGATAGATTAGCAAACCAAGATCACCACTCCTAGGTGGTTAACCTAATATCAGGAGCGTAGGCTTTGATAACAATTGAAAGTACACCTATAAGGGGAAATAGATGTACGGCTAATCTAATAACAATAATGCAGAATTAAAAACTTTAATGCAACATACTTAGTGTAACCAAAGAGTGTAGCTGAATCCCGGTGAAGGGCTCTAGACTAACTCCTCTTGATTCCTCTGAATAAGAGTTGAGGTGCTTATATGAAGCTCTCGGGGTTAAACACAAGTGAGGCACACAAACAATCACAACCAAGCATATAAGTGTGACATGACAATATGAATCAATGCAAGGCACAATATAAGAGAGAGTTAGAGAAAATGGATCAATCACAAACACTAAGATATGTTTCGAGGTTCGAGCACACAGTCTACGTTCCCCGCCTTCACACAGAAGGATTTTCACTAACTCGTCCACACAGGACTTCCCACACAGGGAACCTCCACTGAGGATTTTGGACAAATACAATTGGGAGTACACAACTCCTCTCTCAACCAATACAACACAACCTCAATACTTAGAGGCTAGGCACAAAGCCACTCAAACACAATCACCTCACACTTGAGGGATTCCAACACAATCTCCGCCTCTTACTAGAGGGAGCCAAATACCACTTCCACTATCACCCAAACACTTGAGGATAACAAATAATCACCTCTCACTAGAGGGATATCACAAAGATGGAAAGGTTTCACAACTTGGTGGTCTATCTCAACCACAAACTAATTTTTCCCACAAACAAAGATCCTAATAGATAGGATAGAAGATAAGCTCAAGTGTGAGAAATCAAGGTGTTTGAAAATCAAATAACAAAGAAAAATACTTGAGGAAAACAATTAGAATAGATGTAGAATGAAGAACAAAATAAATATCCAAATCTCTATTTTTCTTTGAATTTTCAGCCTTGAAACAAATAAAGATCAAATCTTTGGCTCTAAAACTCTTTTGAAAACTTGTATTAAAACACTTTAGAAGATAGAAATTTTAGCTCTCAAAATCCTTATCAAAAACAACACTTCAAATGAGGTATTTATAGCCCCTTTGAAAATCTACTCGTTGGCAGCTGAAAAGGGCCCAGAATGCCCTTCTGGTCGACTGGCCAACGGTCAAATTTTTTACTATGAGCCCAGCGGTCGACCGCCCAGTCGACCGTGACCAGATCCAGAGAGCAATTGCTCTCTGGTCGCGTCGACCGCGCGGTCGACCGGGCCAAAGCTCCACGCTCGACCAACCGGTCGACCGCCCCCACCGAGAGTGGGGGACTTCAGTCGGTCGACCGTGCCTTGGCCTTTGTGCACGTCTCATGCATGCACATCAGTCGACCGGTCCGGTCGACCGACTACTAGTCCGATCGACCTCCCGGTCGACCGCCAGAGCCTGACAGGGACAATTTCATGATTTAAAAATGCGTCTTTTTAACTTCAATTTAAATCCCAAAAATCACATAAATTCCACAAAAATCAGTTCTTGTATTATCTTTGAAATACAAATATGTGTGAAAAAAATTCAACAAATATTTCAAACTATTTGGACTATTTTTGTTACATGAAAAATTTGCCTTAAACCAAAAACCGTATATTTCCAAAACTTGGATTTTTGAATGGAAATCCGACTTTCCAAAATACATGTAAATACAAAAATATGATATTTAAACAACTTTGAAGCATATAGTATATGGATAGAATCTAATATACATGAAAAAAGATATATATCAATGTTTTTGACATTAAATCCAAAAATAGGTTTTGTCTAAATACAAAACTCCAAACACATGAATAGTGTATCAAAATAAGTTTTCTAAGTAGATGAAGCATTTATGTATATAGATCAAATCTAATATACATTAAATCATGTAAACTTGTTTTGATTCTATCTATCCATGAAAACCAAGATCGGTTTAAACTGAAAACCAAAACCAATAAATATGAAACTTAAAAAAGTGTGTGCTGTGAACTTGAGCATATCACACTATCTAATCTTTACAATGGATCTAAACTAAATCTTAACTAAACAAACTGAAGCCTTCTTGTAGAACGCCGTCTCCAAGTTGACTCGATCCAAACGCGATCCAACGAGCTTGACTCTAGCCGAGTGCTAGATATGAACTTGACGCTCGAGCTCTTGAATCACCATGTGAAAGCTTTCAAAAACCTTTGTTGAAGCTAATCACCTACTAATATCTTGGTTAAATATCTAAAACTAAATATCACAAGATTATTAGTAAACTATAACTACATGAGTTAATCATCATCAAAACTAGAGTGGAAGGCATCTGGGCCCCAACACCTTCACCCATACTCCCTCCCTCTATCTGTTTACTGCCGCCGGCCACTGGCCAAGGCCAGCGCCATCGTCGACTGAGTCTAGGCCACAACCTATGCCTCCCCCTCTTCCTCAACTTCCTCCTCTCTTTATTCTCTCTCTCTATCTCACTTCACACTTTCCATCCCTCTCTATCAACCTATCTCTCACTCTATCCCTCTTCCCTTTTACTCATCCTCTGACTCCTTACCCACCACCAGCGCCGGCCAGACCCGCGCCACCCCGGCCATGGTCACCACCACCATCATCTTTTTCTTCTTCTTCTTCCTCTCCCTCTTTCCCTTCTCTATCTCTTTCTCTCTTACCCTCCTCTCTCTCTCTCTCTCTTCCCATCGAAGGCGATCAGTCAGGCCTTAGCCGCCGGTCGGTGCTGTCGCGACCCGCATCTCCCCTGGGCCGCCCCTGTCTCCCTCTCTCCTCCTTGCTCTCTCAATCTAACTATCTCGTTCCCTCACTCTCTCACTCTTTAAGTGGGCTCGTTAACCCATTAAACCCATTACCATGTAAGCTTAACCAATTAAATTAAATGGGTCCGCGTGGTGGATCTAAACCCGACCCGATAGCAACACCCAACCCACTTCAAAAACCAATTAAAGTAAACTTTCATAAAACTCCCTATTAGATAATGTTTATTACATTTTAAACATATTTAAATTTCAAATCTAATCTATTTATATTGATTTTAGTGTTTGGATGATATCTGAGCGTCCGAGTCTGATTTAGACGATTCTTGAGCCGTTATGATTGGGGAAAGAGAGCTACATCCTGTGATAACTATGTGAATGTTTTTCTTATAAAAATTATATTTAATCATGTTAAATACACTAATTATTGATTTATTCCAGAAAATCATGGGCATTATTTCGTAAATCAAGTAAAGATTAACTGTAAATAACGATGTATTAGTATTTAATAATATTTTATGGTGACTCTGATTTAAGATAAACATGTAGATGGCTTAGTTATAATGTTGAGTGATTATTAAACAATGGATAAAAGAATTTTCAGAATAATAACTAAAGTAATAATTATTAAAATAGTTTTAAGAGTTTGAAAATAAAATTATTGTGTATAATTTCGGTATCATAATTATCACAGTAATAAAATAAACATGGTATAACAAATATTGATATATATATGTATATATTGATATATGTTTACAGTACATCTCTCACCCCTGATACTGTCACCGTCACCTGAATAATCACTGATATACTTAACATTGTTATTTTGTTAGACTACCATGGATGTATGCATATTTCTACGTATTTGATATGATTGTTGATACTATTATCTCATGCACTTGTATCACAATTACACTGATATTTTTTATACTAGATATTGTTATTTCATGCACCTGTAGCGCCGCTACACGGATACCCTACACTATTATTTCATGTACTTGTTATCAATGTTATAGATACTCTGTAACACTGACTACTGCTAGATTCACCAGTGTACATGTGTTGATGGTTTCAGTACTCCTGTTGCATGAATCACTATTTCTGTCATATGGATTATTGTTACATATTTTCCTGTATTCTTGACATGAATGTTTCTATATACTGAGACCGATATAATAATCTTGTTACTGGGGACATCTGGTAACTGATCTAAGATGTATAGAACTAAGTGCCACATGGGACAAAGTGCCACATCAGATATGTGATGGAGGCCACCTCTTGAACTTTGTGGGGCCACTTCTATAATCCCATATCTTATGAATCTCATGCCTCCTGTTATCCTGTACATATCATGTTGTCTCATTACATGTTACATACCTGTACATGCCCTGTATTCTGTACATCTTACATGCACTATTATTGTTACTGATTCATTATAATAATTTATTTACGATAAAAGTAACATGGGTTGGGGGAGACTTGACGGTTGACTAGGTCTTATCAGTTGGATATTATGAATCTATACTCGTCCCATTGCAGGGGACATAATAGTGTTGGCTACCTTCCCGTTTTCCATTTCGTCTTAGCGGGCCGGTTCTGGTCTCAACAGTTCAGGGGCTTGGTTAAGGCCGTGATCCCATGCATGCACGAGATACAACACCTGATTAGAAATCTTCAACTATTAAATTTTTAATTAACATAATAAAAAGTATAAACAATAGTGACGTCGGGAACGCCTGTTATTTGATTACTCTCTTGTTAGGATAATGGTACCCGTATGTCATGTTCGAATGGGTTCGGCTAGAATGGGCTCTGATATGAACTGCAGTGATATGAAACACTGGAAGAGATTGATTAAAAT
Organism: Agave tequilana; assembly: GCA_038442645.1. NCBI lineage: Eukaryota > Viridiplantae > Streptophyta > Magnoliopsida > Asparagales > Asparagaceae > Agave > Agave tequilana. Next base: position 7,158 of record JAVJIF010008672.1, read on the forward strand.
ATCAGGTGATATTGATTGTCATAATTGTATAAATAAAATGCAATGCTCAATACATGCATATTATTCTCTATTATATTGTATTATGTTTCTGAATCTTATTTACCAGCATGTTACTATGTATGTATACTCTTTATTTTATGTATTCACTATAAAACACACTATTCATGTACACCCACGACACTGTAGCATGATGTTACTAAGTAAATATACTTTATACTTCATGTATTCTCTATGGACATATTATTTTTGTACACTCATGGCAATATAGCATCTGTACACTCATGGCAATATAGCATGATTATTTCTATTTCTTATATATACTATCATCCTACTACAACTATTAGTCTAAACAATAAATATGAAAATTAAAACTTGATACATGTTAATTAAACAAAGTGATTTTATTAGTATATAACTAAATACTGAATTGTATTACTCATATTCATAATAATATTATGTTAATGACATAATAATATAAAGTTAGTTGATACATGTAGAACTCTTTCCGATGTCAATTGTTACTATTTTTAATTATGTATTGTATAATATTGATCATTGTAATATGCTTACTAGGTATTAAAAATGTTATACTACAAATACATTTATTGTTTTATATATATATATCAATTGTTAGTATAATTATACTTTATCACTGTTATCTAGATACGTATTATATGTTATTGTGGTTGTACATACTATTATAGTTTGCTATTACTGCTTCCCTTATTTTACCACTCACTAGGATGTTTTCTAACGACCCTAAAGTTGCTTTCTCAAGTTGGAGCGCAGAGATTTCATAGTACCCGATTCTTTACGAGATTTAGTAGGAGATATATCATCTTCATTATTCATATGTATCTTTATAATTTAGTTCCAATTTTTTAGTTATTCTTGTTTTCATATCTATTATAATCATTAATCCTTTTTGCGGGTATTCTTATACTTATTAGTAATTGAATTATTATATATATGTGTTTATTTTTTCGTACTGAGACTTAGCGTACGTATGTGAGAGAGATTTTCACCGTGCGTCTGTACATCGACTTAGCATCCCCGTATCCGAGGAATCTGGGCGTTACAATAGTGGGTTTGAATTGGATGGGAGAAAGATCTCAAGTGTAAACTCAAGATATCAATAAAAGCACAAATTTTTGGTGGAAGACTCTCCGTCACAAGCAACTGAACGCCTCCGATCTGACTTGTCAGAGCACATAGAGAAAGAAGACGCCTTTCAGATTAGGAGCACCGATGTGGTGCCGCCTAAGATCCTCGGGAGTGAGAATCTGTAGGTGATAAGGAAAGAGGACCGACAAAGGAAAACTATCGACATAGTGGGGTGGACTAACAGAGGGCAACTGCTAGAGTGGTGTCGTATGTGCTTTGAGGATTAAGGAGGTCACCCCATTCTCCTTCGAGAATGAGGCATATTTGTACCTGACAGAGCCAGAGAAGTGGAGTTGGATAGATGCAAATGTCAACTAATCAGTTTGAATCTGATGATCCTTGTAACTACCTGGGTTGAGTTTTAGTAGTTCGGATTGACGCACTGAGCTTATCAGTCATTGTCCCTAGCTGCTTATTGAGCTGCAAGGTTGTTACAGTGTTCTAGGGTGCTTAACTATCTTCACGATCTGCGGGATTCATCTTGATCTGTCGCCGGGATGGAGGGAATTGCCGCAACTTGATGAAACTCTTGATTGGAGCAGAAGTGCCTTCGAGAAGAGGTACGACCTCAGAGCTACAGATGAAGCATGCCTCAGATAGGAGGTGGCGGAGACTAGGATGCTTACTGAAGAGAACTCAAAAGCACATGGATACAACCTTTGTAACTGAATATTATATGTTTTATGTTCGAAAAGCTATTCTGAGCAGCTCGAACTAACTCCTCCTCTGCACGAAAGGGACGAAGCCCTTTGAAAGAGACACTGCCATCATCAGCAATGGGCAATACATGACATACCAGGCCATCAGGTACGTGTAAGGAAGCTCAGCTCTGGGATTGGGAGTCCTCACTTCCGTCCTTCCCTCCGAGTCCACCACTTCCCTGCCCTGGAGTCTATTGAAATACACCTAGAGGGGGGTGAATAGGTGTACTAGCTAATCTAATGACAAATAATATGGAATTAAAACTCAATTGTAACACACTATGTTTAACCACAGAGTGTAGAAGTGTACCGCAAAGGGTCTGGACTATCTCCATGAGATTTCTCTAGATTAAGAGTTGTGGTGCTATATGAAGCTCTCTTGATTCAACATAAGTATGGGCACACAAATAATGCCAAGTATGTATGCGATTTGAATAATATAAAGCAATGCAAGATATTAGAGAGATAGAGTTAATAGATAGCGGATCAAATACAAACAACAAGATATGTTTCGAGGTTCGAGCCACTGCTCTACGTCCTCACCTTCACACAGAAGGATTTCCACTATATGTCCACACAGGACCTTCCACCAAGAAATCTCCACTAAGGAATTACAACTCAACACTTGGAGTACACTGCTCCACTCTCAAACATGATCACCTCTACACAAGAGGGACAAGGCATAAAGCCAAAACACAATCACCTCTACACAAGAGGGATAGGCATAAAGCCAAAACACAATCATGTCTACATAAAAGGGATAAGGTACAAAGCCAAAACTCAACCACAATCACCTCTACACAAGAAGGATAGGCACGAAGCCAAAACTTAACCACAATCACCTCTACATAAGAAGAATAGGCACGAAGCCAAAACTTAACCACAATCACCTCTACACAAGAGTAATAGGCACAAACCCAGAGCTTAACTACAATCACCTCTACACAAGAGGGACAAGACACAAAGCCAAAGTAAAGAAAAGATTATGATCTTGGTGATCACAATAGACCACAAATAACACTTGGTCATCACAATAGACCACAAATAATATTCCTCACAAAAACAAGATCCTATAGATAGGATTAGAGATGATAGCTAAAGTGTGAGAAAATAAAGTGTTTGGAATGAAAAATAACAAAGAAAAAGAGTTAGAAAAAACACCAAATAGATATTGAAATCAAGATCAAAACCAACTCCCAAAGACTCTCTTTTCATTGATTTTTCCAACACCTTAAAACAAATAAAAGATAAATCTTTTTGGCACAAAAACTCTTTTAAAACTTATTGCTAAACACTTGAAGAGATGGGAAAATGGCTCTCTAGAAATCTTGTTCAAAGCAGCCCAAGAGAAGCCCTATTTCTAGCTTCTCAAAAATATAACCGTTGGCAGCCAGAAAAGGTCAAAATTGACCTTCCGGTCGACCGGCCGGTCGACTCTCCAACGGTCATATTTCTGACCGCTGGAGCTCCGATCGACCGCTTGGTCGACCGAGCTAAGCTTGTCGGTTGACTGCCTGGTCGACCGGCACTACCCGAGAGCTGGGTAGTTACAGTCGGTCGACCACCCGATCGACCGGCCTTCTAGGGTGGTCATGTGCACATCCTCGTGCACATCGGTCGACTGACCTCTGGTCTGGTCGACCATCCGGTCGACCGCCAGCAGACAGATATTAAAAGACTTGAAACATAGACATTTTAACTCCAATAAAATCCCATAAATTCTCATAAATTTCACAAAAATAGGTTCTTATAAATATTTGAAGAATAAAAATGCGTGATAAAAAATGAACACATATTACAAACCATTTGAACTATTTTTGTGATATAGAAATTAAGCTAAACACAAAATCGGTATTTTTTGGAAACCAAACTTTGAAATGAAAATCTGATTTTTCCTCAAACTTGTATGAATACAAAAATATGATATTGAAACACATTTGAAGAATATTGTGTATAGATAGAATCCAATACACATGTAAAAAATATATCTATGTTTATGATATGAAATCCAAAAATAAGTTTTGTTAATTATAAAACTCTAAACACATGAAATAGAACATCAAAATAAGTTTTTTTAAATATATGAAGCACAGATGTATATAGATGAAATCTAGTATATATTAGAACATCAAAATTTGTTTTGATTTTGATTATATCTATTCATGAAAATTATGCATATGTATATTTGAAATCAAAAACTGATTAAACCGAAAACCAAATATATTGAACTTGTGTGTGTGTGTGAACTTGAGCATATCAACACTATCTATCTTGCACAAAATCTAAACACAAACTAAACAAACCGAAGTCTTCTTGTAGATCTTCTTCTCCAAGCCGACTCGAACCAAACACGTTCCAATGAACTTGACTCCATCCGAGTGCTAGATGCGATCTTGACGCGCGAGCTCTTGAATCTACATGAGTTAGCTCCCAACCTCCTTTATTGAAACTAAGCACCTACTAAGATCTTGATCAACAACTGAAACTATATAAATATAAGATCATTAGTACTATAACTACATGAGTTAATCATCATCAAAACTAGAGTGGTGTGCCTTTGGGCCAACAATCTCCCCCTTTTTGATGATGACAAAACTCATGGAGTTATATATACATGGATTAAAGTTAAGCTTCATAGAAGCTCTCCCTTAACTCATGCATAATAATAAATAAATAGATATTCAATGAAATACATAAAGTAAACAAGACATATATGCATAAATACCAAATATTAAGCATGCATATATAAACTCACTAAATTCTTCTGCCCCTTTTTGTCAATTCATCAACAAAGGGGTAAGGACAATCAAATAATAAAGATGTATATGCGATTTACATTCATGAAGAGGAGAGACGTGAAGTTAGCTCCCCCTGCATACATGCATTACATAAAAAATGGATGACTAGACCCTAACCACATAAAGCATAATATATAACGCATAAACGGAGATGTTAAGCTCCCCTACACATGTGTACCATAGAAAGAAGAGAGGTCAAGCTCTACTATATGTGTAATACACTTCAATATGAATCTATATATAGAGAAGATGTTAAGCTTCCCTTGCATATAGGCAAAACATATCAACAAATTTTGAAACCACTTTTTATAATAAAATTTTGAAATTTCTTGAAGTCAATAAAAATAAATTATGATACCAATGAAATAAAATAATAGTTAACAAAAACAATGTTGGTACCACTTGATGAAAATTTTTTTAAGATACCAATATTATAGTTTGATACCAATTGAAAGTGAAACATGAAGTACATTTTGATACCAAATAAATACTAATTGAAATCAATGCATAAGCTTGTAAAGATACCAATTAATATTTGGAATAAAATCAAGTTTAACATAAACATAATTTGTGTTTTAAGAATGTATAGATATTGTAAGACAAGCACAATAAAATCATATATATGTATGTATGAAATTGAAGATACCAATTGAAATTGATACTATTGAAATTTGAAGCATACATATATAAGAAACAAATATGAGTATACAAAATAAGATACCATAAACATCATGTGTATAACTCATACCTACCACCCTATTCATGCACAAATTTAAAAGATATTCAATAAGGGTATACAAGGCATGACCGCTCAACCATCCTCCCTTAGATGGTAGGGTTTTTAAAAATAAGAGTTTGAAAAAAATTTAACATGTTTGCAAACTCTACCAATTTAAGAATCAAGAAACTAATTTAAAATAATTTTTGAACAACTAGTTAAAGATCCTTCAAAAATGAAACCAAATCATATATATGTCATGAAACATTGCTAAGTGCACAAAAATTGTCACTCAAGATTTGTAAGGCTCATATAAAGCTAATGAAAATAAAGTCATGAGTAAACATAAATAATATTAGTACACAAGAATCAAGTGAATAGCATATTCATGAAAATAAACAGTAAAGCTCAAAATATCAAAACATTTGAAAATCATAAAATTTATTTTCATCAAAATTAAATAAACTTCAAGGTATATGTATGTTCTATCAAAACTAAAAATATACATACATATCCCAGACACAAACGAGTCCATAATAGAATTTACATGAAGGCAAGTAACTCAAAGGTATACATGTATATTTATTAGTTTTAGACAAAAATAACATATACATGAAGCAAAAACATGTACAAAAATAGAAGAAACAAGTATCAATGAAAGAATCGTTAAAACTAGGTTATACATGTACATGTAATGAGTACAAATGAGCAATGAAGCATAAACATATAATAATCAAGTGCAGCTCACTACTTGTACAAGTAAAAACACAAGTTTTAACGAAAACTATATCTAAACAAGTAATCATCACATGAAGTATAAGACATGTTCATTTAACATTATGAGCATTGAAACCAAAATATGCTAAAAATATTTATATGAAAACATGTAAGTAAAAATAGGAGTTAAAGATAGTTACCAAAGCTAATGAACCAATCTCTAGGTCTCCAAAATATAGTGGTCCTCCCACAAACATCCTTGAAAGTGATGCATGCAATGTAGTATCCATCAAGCATAAACATATCCACCAACAAGGCACCAATACCCTCATGTCAAGTGAGAGCCAACACCTATATCAAATACCATAAGGGTGGATTTTGGTACCCATACCTTTTTGAGTCCATGAGGGTTAGCACCTTTCCTAACTCAAATAAATTTATTTGCTAAATTTTAATTATGTATTCTATTATAACAAAACTTTGCAAGGTGGCTTTTACGTCCACAATGTGTACAAGTGTACGCACTAGCATACAAGGAGTCATGTGCATGCTGTGTTTTGTGTGCATGCATATGAGGATAATGTTTCTTGCGAAACATGGATTCTAATCGTGTGTGATTCATGGCACATTGGCTCAAAGTGGAGCCAAAACAGTCAACGCTCTTCTTCAACATACATATATCGTTTTCAACATTAGAAGAAGATATGGAACATGCAATAGAAGTACAATATGATGAAACTATAGTAGCATGGCAAACATGGGAATCTAAATCATTTTTCAAAGAAACTTTTTCTTTTGAACACATTCCAATTCTTTTGAAATCAAAGCAATTTCATTTTTCGAAGAATTGTTCTCCTTTAAAACAAAATCGAGTTTTGAAGATAAAACCTCATTATTCTTCAAAACATCATCACAATCATTTTCATTCTTTAAAATTTCGTTTTCATTTAAGGCAAGGACAAGTTGAGATTTCAATGAGTTCCTTTCATTTGAAATCTCAACCCTTTCTTGCAAAACCATATTAAGTTTAGAAAATAAATCTTTATTTTCTTCTTTTAATTTAAAACTTTTCTTTTTCAAAACTTTGTACTTTGAAAGCAAGTTTTCACACAATATAGATAGTTCTTCATTTAATGCATGTGCACCTATGTTATTATCACAAGAAGAAATAACACTATCATCTAGTTAAGTGTCCGAGTTTACCTTAAGGGAGTCATTCACTTAGACCATGAAGAAAGTTTCGTTGGACTCATCTCTACTAGATTCTTTATCCACATTGTTTGTCGTTTGTAGCTCGGGAGAGGTCAATGTATTCCACAATGCAAAAGCAGAATCACAATGAGAAACCATAGAAAATTGATCTTTGCTAAGTGTGTGTCTAAGTGCCACTAAGACTTGTACATTGGCCTCTATATGCTTGTCATTACCAAGATAAGATTTCTTGGTAGTAGCAAGATAAACATTCAATCCTAAGAATTTAAGGTATGTACTCATCTTATACTTTCACATATCAATGTTGGTAACATCATACATGGGAAAAGTCATGAAATCTATAAGTGTATAAACAATATGTGTGCAAATGCAAATCTAGATTAGCAATTCAAGATCTCACTCCTAGGTGGTTAAACCTAATATCAGGAGTATAGGCTCTGATACCAATTGAAATACCCCTAGAGGGGGTGAATAGGTGTACTAGCTAATCTAATGACAAATGATGTGGAATTAAAACTCAATTGCAATACACTATGTGTAACTAAAGAGTATAGCCGAATTCCTCGTAAAAGGCTCTGGACTATCTCCTTAAGATTCCTCTGGATTAAGAGTTGAGGTGCTAAATGAAGCTCTCTTTGTTTAACACAAGTATGGGCACACAAATAATGCCAAGCATGTATGAGATATGAACAATATAAATCAATACAAAATATAAGAAAGATAAAGTTAAGAGATAGTGGATCAAACACAAACAACAAGATATGTTTCAAGGTTCGAGCCACTGCTCTACGTCCCCGCCTTCACACAGAAGGATTTTCACTACATGTCCACACAGGACCTTTCACCATGGAACCTCCACCGAGGCATTACAGCTCAACACTTGGAGTACACTACTCCACTCTCAAACACGATCACCTCTACACAAGAGGGAGAAGGCACAAAGCCAAAACATAATCACCTCTACACAAGAGGGATAGGCACAAAGCCAAAACACAATCACCTCTACACAAGAGGGACAATGCACAGAGTCAAAACTCAACCACAATCACCTCTACACAAGAGGGACAAGGCATAAAGCTAAAGCAAAGAAAAGATTACAATCTTGGTGATCACAATAGACCACAAACAACACTTGGTGATCACAATAGACCACAAACAATATTCCTCACAAAAACACGATCCTATAGATCAACATGAAGGCTAAATTGAGATAGGCAACACCCATAAAGAGATCAGTCACACAAAGACAAAGAAGAACACAGGTGGACTGGCCAAACATGGGGTCGAAGAGAAATGAGAGAATATTCTACAGGGAGAGAGGAGATAGAGGAGATAAATATATTGGAAAAGTTTTTTAAACTTATTGGAAGAAAAATCACAGAGATCAGAGTTCACAGGAAGCGAAAACGCATCTCGCAGCATGCCAGGGATAGGGACCGGTGATCGCCCGGTCGACCGGAGAGCACGACGTGCACAGGCCCAGCCCAGTCGACTGCCCGATCAACCGTGGCCAGGGAACAGTAGACCAGGGCAGTCGACTGACTGGCACAGCTTTGCACCCGGTTGGTCCTTGTTGACGAACCAGTCGACCGAGGGATAAAGTCGGTCGACTGGCCAGTTGACTAACAGGCGTTCTGCTCTCTTAAACAGATTCGGACTTCATTTTTTATTTGGAGACGAATCCAATCAGGGTTTCCTAAATCCCTGGGCCTCTCTAGCTATAAATAAGATTAGAGCCCTCATGAATTGTATATCTCTGAATATCTCTTGAATCCCCTTGTAATTGATTGTTGAATTAATAAGATCTCTCTCCCCTTACCCCGAAGACGTAGGTAAATTGTCGAACCTCGTCAAATATTGTGTTTGTTTGATTTCTCTCTTGTTTTTCTGTTCTTGTCGTGTGGGTACTTCTCTGGCGCGTCTATCTCTGTTACTTGGGTTCCTTAAGTTGGTTGTTGCTAAGAAGGCGCTTGGCAAAACAAGTAGTATTAGAGCATCCCAGGTTCGTTATGGATCATGTGTCAATTCCAAGAGATTTAGGATTGTTTGTGGGATCATGTGTTGATCTAAAAACAACATTTGGATTGCTTGAGGAATCAAATTTGGAGGAGTATATCACTTCGGAAACTCTTCGAGGTTTTGCTTTGAGGTAAAGATCTTATCTTTATCTAGTTTTTAATCTAACTCTGTTTGTTTTCCGCATTATTTTAGAAATCAATTGAGAAGATGGCTGGAGATAGTAGATCTACAGTTAAATCCATGAATCCACATCCATTGAGGATTGATGTGGTGAAGTTTGACGACAAAAATAATTTTGGTATGTGGAGATGTGAGGTGATGGATGTATTGACAGCATCAAACCTTAAAGACACTCTATGGTTGGAGAAAAAGCGCAAGACTACTACTGGAGAGGATTGGGACAAAATGAACCAAATAGCGTATGGCTTGATAAGATCTTGTTTGACACAAGACATCAAGTATCATGTGTTGCATGAAACATCTGAAAGGCAGTTATGGGAGATCCTGAAGAAAAAGTATCTGACAAAGAGCATTGAGTCGCGATTGCAGTTGAAGAGGAGGCTTTATCAATTCCAGATGAAATGAAGACTCTGCATTGATGAACAAATGAATAGCTATACAAGCTTCTTGCAGACTTAGTTAATGTGGATGTGAAGATCGATGAAGAGGATAAGGCGGTGATTCTATTGAATTCTCTTCCTGAAGAAGAGTATGATACCTTTACTCTTACATTGATCAATGGAAGATAAACACTTAGCTACAGTGAGGTGTCGGCTGCTTTTGTGAATTATAAAGTAAGGAGGTAGGACAAATTGTCTTCTTTTGGAAGTACAATAGCAGAGGCGTTGGCGGTAAGATGCAGGAGTTCCAATTGGAAGGGCAGAGGTGATCAGGGGAGATCAAAGTCCAGGTCAGGTTACATAGATCTGAAGAAAACCAATGTATCTTATGAAAAGAGCTAGGGCACAGGAAAGTTGATTGTTCAAAGACAAAAGGTAAGAAGAAGGAGACAAAGACCGAGGCAAATCTCCCACAGGTGGTTAGTACTCATGCCAGTACTTCATAGGTGGATGGATCAGACTTAGACTCATTGGTATTCTCTTTTTCTATTGCTACTCCTACTATTGGTTACTCAGGTAATTCTGAGTGGATCTTAGATATAGGAGCAACCTATCATGTATGCCCGAATAGGGATTGATTTTCTAGCTTTGAAAAGCTAGATGGATGTTTCGCTGTTATGGGTGATGATCATCCGTGTAATGTGAAAGGAATAGGTACAGTCCATATCAAGATGAATGATGGGATAATATGAAAATTAAAGAAAGTGAGGTATGTACCTCAACTCAAAAGGAATCTTATCTCAGTTGGTGCTTTAAAAATGTTAGATTTTGTGGTATCTATACGAGATGGTGTTCTCAAGATGACCAAAGGCGCAATGGTGGTTATGAAGGGTGTCCATCGTAATAATCTCTACTACTTGAAGGGTCGTACAGTTACAAGTCAAGTGGAGACTTCTATTTCTTCAGATGATGTATGTACACTGCTCGGGCAGATGAGGCTCAGACACGGAGAAGAAAAGTCTTTGCAAGCTCCAACAAAGAAGGGAACATTGGAAAGTGTATCTACTTGCAACTTGGAATTGGGTGAACACGGTGTTCTGAACAAGAAGAAGGTGAAATTCAATACCACTACTCACCACTCAGAAGGTCTTCTTAATGTGTTCACGTAAGTATTTGGGGACCTGCTAAAACTGCATCGCTTGGAGGTCATAGGTAATTTGTCTCTTTTATTGATAATTTATCTAGGCATTATGGGATATATCCCATGAGACAAAAGTTTGAAGCCCTAGGTATCCTGGTGAAGTGGAAGGATATGATGGAGAAACAGACTGGTAGGAAGATCAAGGGCTACAAATTGGTAATGTTGAAAGATACAAGAACCAATAACTACAATTTGGCCAGAACACTAGTATTGATACTCACATCAAAGATAGAATATATGGGTTGGCTAAGGAGATAAATCGTCCCTTACTGGAGAAGGCTCTGTATTTGTTGTCTAATACATGATTAGACAAATCATTTTGGGATGAGGTGATTGTATACGCTAGCCATCTCATAAATGGATTGTCATCGACTACGATAGGAGGTAAAACTTCTCTGAAAGTTTTGTCTGAGAAAGCTGCTTAAGTTCATGATTTGCTGCAGGAATTAGGAAGTCCGACCTACTTTAGTGCCAAAGATGACGAGGTAAATCCGCGAGCAAAGAAGTTTGTGTTTTTAGGTGTCAAAAGAAATATGAAAGACTACAGATTGTGGGACCCCGAAAACAAAAAGATGTGTAGAGTCAGCATGTCACATTTGATGAGTTTTTTGTTATTGAAGCCTATTATCTCTCAGCAGGTGGAGAGGATAAAGACTAAGGATGCATCGCAGCGGGTGAAGGTTGATGCTACTCCACCAACTCTAGTTGGTTCGGTATCATTAAGTGAAATCACCTAGAGGGGGGTGAATAGGTGATAAAGCTAATCAATGCACTAATTTAAAAATGAGATGATGCAACGATCACTCAAAGTAAGCTTAGAAGTCAAATACCCCGTGAAGAGCTCTGAACTCCTTCCTCATGATTCCTCTGAATAAGAGTTTGACGTGCGCAATGCAATCTTGTTGTGAGAGTATAGATCGACAATATAAGAATGAATGAATAGAAAGTAAACAACACAAATAAAACAATCGCAAACACAGAGATTTGTTTTGAGGTTCGAGCAACCAGCTCTACGTCCCCGCCTTCACCCAGAAGGATTTCCGATCCACTAGAAATTCCACAAAGGATTACAACCACTAGGGAGTACCCAACTCCTCAATCACACTCCTCTAGTCCAGAGATAGTGGAGTCACAAATACAATAATCACTTAGTGATCAAAAGACCACAAACTCTCTTTTGAAAAACTTTTCTTTACAAAACCCTAGAGAATAATATATAAGATTGAAGCTCAATGTTTGTAAGTAAAAAAAAAATAAAGTAGAAGAAAGATTGATTCAAAAACTTCAGAGAAAAATCAGAGATTAGAGCACAAAAACTGAGAATAAAAACTTCTTTCAAGAATACTCAAACTTTGATTTCTTTGCAAATGTTGTTGTGATTCTCCTCAACGCCATCCACCCCTATTTATAGAATATAGGTAGGGATTAAAGGGTAAATATTAATTTTGACTAATCAGGAAGGATAAGACCCAAAACCAGCCTAAAACCACATTTTGAGATTAAAAACACGTTTTAAAACATGTTTAAAAAACTAGCCATTTGGCTGAAAAAGCACTCACGGTCGACCGCCCGGTCGACCGTCCCAAATAAAGAGTTGGGTGCAGTCAGTCGGTCGACCGCCCAGTCGCCTGATATGGGGTCCGGTCGACCGCCCGGTCGACTGGATAACGTGCACACATGGACGCACCCAACGGTCAGAACTGCGGTCGACCGCGCGACCAACCGTTCTGACCTGTAGAGCCGGTCGACCGTCCGGTCGACTGCAACAGGTCAAAACATAAAATTTTGGAGGAAATATTTTTGAAGATATGTTTATTTTCAAAAATGATTTTTGTCAAGACTTTGAAAATACAATAAACTGAGTTTGCAGATACTGAAATAGGTCTATTAAAGTATTTTACACAAGAGACAAAAATAATCTTTTGAAAACACGTGCAATTTTGTGTGTGGGGAAAAATTGAGCTTCAACACTATATACTATCCTTTAACAAACTAACAAAAATAAAACTATATAAGAAGGTGTCTCTGAACCGCGTTGCCAAGCTAGAGCCTCCTCTCCTATGAAAGAGTCCTCTTGCGCCATTAACCTTACAACATGCTTTTAGCGCCATTAAGACTTGTACAAACCTGAAATTCATTCTACAATATTTATTAGTACCAAGTAGCTTTTATATGTTTTGTTATCATCAAAACGTATATAAATGGAGAGTGTAACCTTTTGGGCCAACAATCTCTCCCTTTTTGATGATGACAAAACATATAAGATATAACACAAGATATAGAAGGGAGGTAAAGACTCCCCCTCAAATAATGCTATATTGAACAAGTAATGTTATATTAAACAAGTATAAAACAACAACTTATTATTTGAGAAAACAAAACAAAAACACCAAACACTATACCAAAACACTAAACATAAACAAAACATAAAAATAAAACACACACAAACACACATATTTCTCCCCCTTTTTGTCATACATCAAAAAGAGATATGATAGTAAGAAAACTTATTTAGTCAATAACACAACATTTAGTTCACCACATATAAAAAAAAAAATCTATTGAAGTCAAGTGGTTTAGTGAAAATATCGGCAAGTTGAAAATCAGTAGAAACATAATCAACATCAATATCACCTTTCTCAAAATAATCTCTAAGGAAGTGATATCGAATCTCAATGTGCTTGGTCTTACTATGTTGATCTGCATTCTTAGTCATATGAATTGTACTAGTATTATCAAAAAATATTTTGATATGGTCATAATGCAAATCATAATCAAGGAGAGTATGTTTCATCTAAAGGACTTGAGCACAAAATGCACCCGCCGCAACATACTCCGCCTCGACGGTTGAGAGGGCTACCGAATTTTGTTTCTTCGAAGACCATGAAACAAGACAATTACCAAGAAATTGACATGTTCCACTAGTACTCTTCCTATCCACTCTACAACCCGCATAGGCGGCATCTGAAAAACTCGTCATTGAGAATTGTCCGGTCTTCGGTTATCATAGACCCATTCCAATAGTGCCCTTAATATAACGAATAATGCGTTTTACCGCAATTAAATGAGATTCTTTGGGACATGATTGAAATCTAGCACAAAGACACACACTAAACATAATATCCGGCCTACTAGCCGTTAAATACAATAAACTATCAATCATGCTTCTATATAATTTTATGTCAATACTCTTACCTTGGTTATCCTTGTCAAGCTTGGTGGTGGTAGCCATGGGAGTGTTGCAAATTTTTGAGTCTTCAAGCCTAAATTTCTTGATGAGTTCCTTAGAGTACTTTGCTTGATATATGAAGATTCCATCACGCATTTGCTTGATTTGGAGTCCAAGAAAATAGTTCAATTCACCCATCAATGACATCTCAAATTCACGTTGCATACATTGTTCAAACTCCTTGCAAAGTAATTCATTAGTAGAACCAAAGATTATATCATCAACATATATTGTACTATAAGAATGTAACTACCAACATGTTTAGTAAATAATGTGGTGTCTACTTTACCTTTAACAAAATCATTTGATAGAAGAAAACTAGAAAGCCTTTCATACCAAGCTCTTGTAGCTTGTTTTAAACCATACAATGCTTTATCTAGTTTGAAAATAAAATTTGAATGTATATGATCCACGACATCGGGGGGTTGTTCAACATATATTTTCTCATTAATAAAACTATTTAAAAATGCACTTTTTACATCCATTTGAAAAAGTTTAAAATTTTTATAGGATGCATAAGCTAGTGTGATCCGTATAGCTTCTAGCCGTGCTACGGATGCAACGATCTCCTCAAAGTCGATTCCTTCAACTTGAGTGTAATCTTGGGCCACTAACCTAGCCTTATTCCTAACAACATTACCTGACTCATCCAACTTGTTCCTAAAAATCCACTTAGTACCAATTGTTGGTCTATCATGGGGTCTAGGAACATGATGCCAAACTTGGTTGCGTTTAAATTGATTGAGCTCTTCTTGCATAGCAAGCAACCAATATGAGTCACCCTCGACTTCGAGGATGTTTTTGGGTTCAAAATGAGATATGAATGTATAATGCCCACACAAATCATGGAGTTTGGAGCGAGTGGTTACCCCCTTTGATACATCATCTATGATGAGATCTTTGGGATGATTTGAGGCATATCTCCAATCTTTAGGAAGTGGTTGTGATGGTTCCACTTCATCCTTTTGAACTTCACCATTAGGTTCTTGCTTGTCTTCTTGGATGGGTGAGTCCTTCAAGGATATTTTCTCCATGTCCTCACCTAATGAGTCAATCTCTACAACATTCTCAACAAATACATTAGATTCCTCAAATTTAACATGCATAGATACTTCAATAGTAAGAGATAATTTATTGAATACTCTATATGCTTTGCTAGTACTAGAATAGCCAACAAAGATTGCTTCAAAAGTCCTAGCATCAAATTTGCCCAAATTATCTTTGGTGTTCAAAACAAAACACTTGCATCTAAAAACTTTAAAGTATGAAACATTTAGTTTTCTTAAATGATAAATTTCAAAAGAAGTTTTGAAAGTATTTTTACACAAGTAAATTCGGTTCGATATATAGCATGCGGTGTTTATGGCCTCGGTCCATAAGTATTGAGGGAGCCCGTATTCACTTATTATAGTCCTAACCATTTCTTGAAGAGTTCTATTCTTCCGTTCAACTACTCCATTTTGTTGTGAAGTTCTAGGACATGACATTTCATGCTTAATTCCTTTTTTCATCACAAAAAGTCATAAAGAGTTGGTTGACAAACTCATCACCACTATCACTTCTTATGCGTAAAATCGAAAATCCTTTTTCTTTTTCAATCCTTTTTCGAAAAGTCTTAAAATGCGAAAAAGTTTGATCTTTATGCTCCTAAAAAAAAACCAAGTGAAACGAGAGAAATCATCGACTAAAACAAAAAACATATCTATTTTCATTTAAGCTTTTAGTTTTAGTTGGTCCAAAAAGATCCATGTGAATCAATTCTAATGGCCTAGATGTCATGATATCCTTGATTGGTTTGAAAGAAGACTTGGTTTATTTTTCAAGTTGGCACACACCATAATGCGGTCTTTTTCAAACTTCAAATAAGGAATACCCTTCACCAATTCCTTAGAATTTATTCTAGAAAGATGATCAAAAGAGGTATGGCCTAATCTTCTGTCTAACCATGAAATCTCATCAAAAGCATTTAAACATTTTGTAGTGCAATTCAAATTAAGCATATCAATAATGTAGACATTATTTTCACGAAATCCAGTGAGAATGCATTCATTAGTTTTACAATAAAAAATTTTGCAAGAAGATTCAATAAAAATAACTTTGAGACCACGATCACATAGTTGACTAATACTAAGTAAATTATGTTTAAGCCCATCAATAAGAACTACATTTTCAATTAAAGGAGATGCACCAATCTTAATGTTACCTATACCGATGATGGTGCCCTTGGAGTCATCTCCGAAGGTGACGGTGCTACCTTCAACGTACCTCGATAAGGTTCCGAAAATGTTGATGTCCCATGTCATATGCCTTGAGCAACCACTATCAAGGTACCACCGTTCCTTACGTCTTGGAGTCTTGGTGTATACCTATATCAAATAATTTAAAGCTTGATTTTGGTACCCATATTTTCTTGGGTCCTAATGCGTTAGTGTTTCAAACCCAAACATGATTATTGGTACTATTTATATGATCATAACAAAATTTAGCTAAATGACCATTTTGACCACAATAAGTACATTTATAAATTCTTTCATATTTAAAAGCATAAAGAGCATGTGGTTTATGAACATGTAATTTGTGAGCATGTGATGTTTTCGCATGATTGACATGTGATGTTTTAGCATGAGATGTTTTATCATATTTAACATGAGGAGTATGCATGTGCTTCTTTGAAAACATTTCTTCTAATTTAGTATTGTTAAAAGCACATTCTTTTAAAACATTTCTCAAATCATTTATTCTAGTTTTTAGCATAGAAAGCTCATTTTCATCAATTTTAGGATATTTAGCTTTGCAAGCAACTCTATAGGCATCAAAATCTCTTTGTGTTGAAATAAGAGTGGAAGATAATTCATCCTTTTCTTTTGAAGAAATAGAAATTTGATTTTTAAGCATTTCATTTTCCTTTTTCAATTTTAAATAATCTTTCTTTTTAGAATCAAAACTTTCTGAAAGTTCAATGAAAGTTTGTAATAACATTTCTTTACTAATTTCACTATCATCATCATATAGTTCGGAAGTTACCTTAGGTGTGTTTGCCATGAAACACACATTAGCCGTGTCAACTTCATCTTCAAATTCACTTTCCGAATCCCAAGTGACTTTGTACACCTTCTTTACAAATGACTTCTTTTGCTTCAAGGAGGAAGATGTCTTTTTCTTGAAATCTAGACAATCGGCCATGATGTATCCGGGTTTCCGACAGTTGTAGCATGTGATCTTTTTCTCCTCCTTCCCTTCCATCGCCTTCTATGGTTGAGCTTGTTCTTGTGATACATTCTTTTTACATTTCTCACAAGAGATACCTCTTCATCATCTTCTTCATCTTCTTCATCATTGTAGTTGGTGGAGGTGGACTTGAAAGCTATAGACTTTTTCTTTTGAGGCGCCGCTTCTTATCTAGCCTTTTCCTCCATCTCATGAGTCTTAAGATTTTCAATAAGACTTATGAGCTCCATCTCGTCTTTGTCATTCAATTCCTTCAAGGTGATAACTTTGATTTCCCATGATGAAGGGAGAGTACGAATCACCTTACGCACCTTTTGGTCGTTGTTGATTTCATCACCTAGAGAAGCAAGAGTATTTGTGATTTTAGTAAACTTAGTAATCATATCATCAATAGATTCATTTTCTTGCATTTTAAAGCATTCATATTGGGAACACAAGAAATCAATTTTAGCTCTCTTGACTTGTGATGTTCCCTCATGAGTGACCAATAAGTGTTATCAAATCTCATAGGCGGACTTGCAATGGATAACCCATATTAAGTCATCCTCATTCAATTCTAAAAGTAAGGCATTTTGAGCCTTCGAATTAGCATTAACTTCCTTGGAGGTAAGATCAGACCAAGTGTTCTCCTCACCTACGGGTTCACTAAAAGCTTGGTCAAAGACTTAGTAACTCGGCTACCTAGAGATTGCAAAAAAATGTTCATCTGGGAAAGTTGAGTCCATCAAATTTGGGAGGGTCTTTATTAGTGTATGAATGAAGATATAAAAATAGTGATTAGCAATTTATAGGATCTCTCTAAGGATGTGAAGCCAAAAACTAGAGTCCTAGCTCTGATACCAATTGAAATCACCTAGAGAGGGGGTGAATAGGTGATAAAGCTAATCAATGCACTAATTTAAAAATGAGATGATGCAACGATCACTCAAAGTAATATTAGAAGTCGAATCCCTGTGAAGGGCTCTGAACTCCTTCCTCGTGATTCCTCTGAATAAGAGTTTGAGGCGCGCAATGCAATCTTGTTGTGAGAGTATAAATCGACAATATAAGAATGAATGAATAGAAAGTAAACAACACAAATATATCAATCGCAAACACAGAGATTTGTTTCGAGGTTCGAGCACCCAGTTCTACGTCCCTACCTTTACTCAGAAGGATTTTCGATCCACTAAAAATTCCACAAAGTATTACAACCAGTTATGAGTACCCAACTCCATAATCACACTCCTCTAGTCCAGAGGTAGTGGAGTCACAAATACAATAATCACTTAGTGATCAAAAGACCACAAACTCTCTTTTGAAAAACTTTTCTTTACAAAACCCTAGAGAATAATATATAGGATTGAAGCTCAAGGTTTGCAAGTGAAAAATAAAACAAAGTAGAAGAGAAATTGATTCAAAAACTTTAGAGAAAAATTAGAGATTAGAGCACAAAAACTGAGAATAAAAACTTCTTTCAAGAATACTCAAACTTTGATTTCTTTGCAAATGTTGTTGTGATTCTCCTCAACCCCATCCACCCCTATTTATAGGATATAGGTAGGGATTAAAGAGTAAATATTAATTTTGACTAATAAGGAAGGATAAGACCCAAAACTAGCCTAAAATCACGTTTTGAGATTAAAAACACGTTTTAAAACATATTTAAAAAACTAGCCGTTTGGTTGAAAAAGCACTCACGGTCGACCGCCCGGTCGACTGTCCCAAACAGAGAGTTGGGTGTAGTCAGTCGGTCGACTGCCCGGTCGTCTGACATGGGGTCCGGTCAACCACCCGGTCGACCGGATAACGTGCACACATGCACGTACCCAACGGTCAGAACTGCGGTCGACCGCGTGACCGACCGTTCTGACCTGTAAAAGAGCTGGTCGACCGGACAGGTCAAAACAGAAAATTTTTGAGGAATTTTTTTTTAAGATATGTTTATTTTCAAAAATGATTTTTGTCAAGACTTTGTAAAATATAATAAGCTGAGTTTGCAGATACTGAAATTGGTCTATTAAAGTATTTTACACAAGAAACAAAAATAATCTTTTAAAAACACGTGCAATTTGTGTGTGGGGGAAATTGAGCTTTAACACTATATACAATCTTTTAACAAACTAACAAAAATAAAAACTATATAGGAAGGTGTCTCTGAACCGCGTTGCCGAGTTAGAGCCTCCTCTCCTATGAAAGAGTCCTTTTGCGCCATTAACCTTACAACATGCTTTTAGCGCCATTAAGACTTGTACAAACCTGAAATTCATTCTAGAATCTTTATTAATACCAAATAGCTTTTATATGTTTTGTTATCATCAAAACGTATATAAATGGAGAGTGTAATCTTTTGGCCAACAGTAAGGACTTCACCGGCTGTGACACCTAGTGGAGATCATGTAGCCAGTTTTGATGCTTAATAGGTTGAATATATTGATTAAAATGTCGAATTGTTTGCAGCTATTAGAACCAAGATAAATCCACGAAGGTGGGTGAAGAAGTATGAATCTCAAGTTGGTAACCGCGATAAGCTCAAATTGTAGACTATTGTTCTCCATGACGGTAGTGAAGAGGTTCATATGACTCAGTCAGTATGGTTGACTGCTAAAAATTCAGTCACAGGTGCTTGAGCTCAATGGAGCTCATTTTAATGAACTATAGTTGGCTTGATCCTTGGGCAAGGTACGTAGGCAGCCGTAAAGGCACAACCATTTGGTGATGCAGCCCATATGATGCTATTTGGTGTATATGGGTTCTCGAGAAGCTAATTGGGACTTCACGTAGAGGTGAAAAGTTGGACTTCACGTAAAGGTTAAGCGTTGTGATCTCCATGAACATTTGATTTTCTGTAAGAAGACAGTTGAGCTTGCATAAGGGAGGCGTGTATCCAATTTGTTGAAGCCGATAATGGTGTTTGGTGTGCTCTACTCAGATTTAGTTGGACCGTCTTGAAGACATTTGGACTGGAGAGCCAGATAGTTGGAGAGCCAGTTAGTGTTGGCCCAAAGGCCCATCACTCTAGTTTTGATGATGATTAACTCATATAGTTATAGTACTAATGATCTTGTATTTATATAGTTTCAGATATTTGATCAAGATCTTAGTCGGTGTTTAGTTTCAAACAAAGATTCAAAGAAAAGTTTTGAAGCTAACACGTATTGATTCAAAAACTCGCACTTCAAGATCACATCAAGTACTCAAGAGGAGTCTAACTCATTGGATTAAGGTTTGGACCAAGTCAAAAAGGAGAAGAAGATTTTTAAAAGAAGATTTTCGTGAAGACTTGTGTCATGTTTGTAAGTGTTAAGATGTTGTGTTTTAGATAAAATGTAAAGAATTGATTAGTTGTGGATTGCTCAAGCTCTTACACATACACATAAATTTATATCTGTTTTCATAAAATAGTTTTTAGTTTTAGAAAATACTGTTTTGGTTTTGAGTTTCAAAGTATAGATTCCTATATTTCATGATTGGATTTCATCAAAACAAGTTTATATGGTTTATATGTGTTTTAGATTTCATCCATACACGTTGTTGGTTCAAATATTTAGAAAACCTTATTTGATGTTTTTATATCATGTGTTTGAGTTTTGTATTTATCAGAATTTATTTTAGATTGTCAAATACATAGATATTTCATCTTATATGTGTATTGGATCATATCCATACACACTAAGCTTCAAAAGTGTTTAAAATATCTTATTTTTGTATTTGAAGAAGTTTTGGAAAAATCGTTTTTCAAATTAAAGATTGTTTTTAGAAAATACGGTTTTTTTGTTTAAGGCTAAATTTCTATATCACAAAAATGGTTCAAAACGTTTGTAATATGTATTGATTTTTTATCACACATGTGTACTTCAAAGTATTTCAAAGAACTTATTTTTGTTGATTTTATTTGATTTTATGAAATTTTATAGGAGTTTAATAAACCAAGTTTTTATCCCTAAATTAGCTGACCTGGCCTTCTGCCGGTCGACCGGCTGGTTACATGAGTTTATATACTTCCATTGAAATGTTTTTGTGTCCTTAACGCTTACAAGGTTTAATGCATTTGATTCAATCAAGTTCCAGGTGGAGAAAAGGGGTTACACACAGGTTTAGATTATTAGTTATCATGCCTGTCCCATGAATTATTTATTGAAATGTGAACCATCTGATACATGGAATATTTACACTATATATTGTGCGCCATCATGCATGTCAGCATGGTTGGATAGTAGTAGGTACAGGGATCCATCTAGAAGGATACCTATCGTATTCAGTTCAGCTTGTTTGTTTCAAATTTAATTTAGTTACGTACTGATTGAACTCCAAAACTATGAAATTGATCTAGAAATAATTTAGCTATGAAGTCCAGAAATATCAATATTTACAAGAATGTGAAATTTTATATTAAAAATACATAATATTTCATGTGAAATGTGAAAGTTTGTGTATCTAGGTATTTGGTAAGGAGAATCAGTAAATGTTGATACTGGTCCTTTAACTTTATTTTTTTCATATGCGTGACTTAATTTGCCTTCACCCAACAATTTTTATGTGTTAATTTTATAACCCTATAACTACATTGACTACTTAATATCCTCAATTCCTGAACATCAATTTGTTTGTCTAACAAGAACATGAATACATTGAATATGTAAAAGATAATTCATTTCATCTAGCAATATAATTATAGACTTGAAAAAGTATTTATAATTTTTTTTGAAAACTAAAATTTATTATAGTATTTCTAATTCATTGAAATACATGTTGCTTGATATATGCGTGCATTGTATAACTCATGTCTATTAGTTAGAACTACCTTCACTCCATCACTTGAACATGATTTGCTAAGTTTAAGTTACTTTGTATTATAGCCGTGTCACAGTCGACGCATGCACCGGCGAAGGAGCCTGGTATGTTGACCCGACAGCAAACTTGTGGCCTTGATGATGTTGAAGTATCCGGCCCATCCTGTGATGATGCTCTCAGGACGTGCTGGTGAGGTTGATATGAGATGACAAGGCGAGACTGGCCGGCAAATTTGAAAGGCGGGTGTGCATTTGAAGATGACAGGAGGATCTGTACCAGCTGAGCTTCATGCATAATTCACTGTGTGTCGAGCTGGATGCAGTTGGGGTTTAACGGAGCAGACTACGGGTGGGGGAAGCCAATGCAGGTCATTCTGTTTGCCATACTTCGACTCCATGATGGTGGCGATTCTTGGATCACCGCGTGCAGTGAAGAAGGAAGCTTCACTGGTGATTCAGTGTGATGAGAAGGAGCGCTAGCTCCGGGCATTTCAGAGACACATGAAGAGATTGATGGGAAGCTGAGGATGCTGAAGGAGAGTCTGATGATCGTGGTTAATTTCATGTGTATCCATTTGTTCGTTGCATGTTGACTATCAATGTGTGAGATGAATTTAGTGTTCCCTTAAAATTTTCATTCATATTTCATCTTGGCTTAATTCCAGAAAACTATCGTGAGCTTATTTTAGATATGGTTATACTTGTGTTGATGCATGTATGTATTAAAAAAAAGAAGAAGTTCAAGTATATTCACCAGAAATAGATAGGTTACAGGCAAATCATAAATGAGATTTAATGGTTATTACAGTATCACTCGCTAGGTAGAAACTGTCGATGCCGTTCAGCGAAGCATTTCAAAAGCACCAGATAGCAGAGAGATAAAATAAATGCATCAACGAGAGCCGAGAATTTCATAAGCTCAAAACTGAGCTTTAATCTCCAGGTCACCCCCGGACCAAAAATATGTGCCGCGTAGGGTGGGTGAAATGGCCCAGTGCTTACATGACGATGAGTTTTTAGAATATGGGAAAAATTGTTTCTGAAATTAAATTCAAAGATAGGATTTAGTCAAAAAAATTGCCCTTCAAATTTACAATATATTAGGGGCAGCTATTATATAATTTTTCATAATTTAGCTTGTATTTGATCTGGAGGAGTTCCTGCTCAAAAGAGAAGAAATTTTGGGTGGAGTGGGTGAAACTGAACCATCACCACAGTTGAAGCAGACAAAATAGGATTCACTCTCATTAGATATCAAAATGAGCACTAAGTTTATTTTGTGTCAATGATCAGTACCAGTCACGTTAGCTAAAAGTATGTGAAGTCAATGGAATAAATGAGATACTTCAAAGCTTTTGGCTCTTTGAAATTGTAGTGGTCAATATTTGACCCGCATCGAGATGATGAAACGTGTCCAAGGTATCAAGTGCTTCTCTCAAGAAATACATAACTCCTAGAATCCATCTCTGGTATCTTCGCCCCGAAAATATTCCCAATCCGGAACCACATATTGCCACTTCGAAGACCTTACCACTCCGAGACCCTCACCGTTTCAAAGAGTCCAACCCTAAACCAGAAGCTCCAACAACAGATCATTCTTGATCTCCGCCGATAGTATGCAGCTCCATCCACCCCATGTTCATAACGCGTAATACCCCTTTCAGCATAGACAGTTATGGACAGTAGAAGATTTCTCGTCATGCAATCCACCAACCAGCACCAGTGATCATGTCCGTACAATAAATTCAGCATGTGTAAATCATGCAGTTACAGCAGTCTGTCAATTTTGCCTCCACGCCAATATCGTCAGGTATATACTATCAATATTCTCCAAAGAGGTGGTGGCGTCTTCTCTAATTCTCAGACCACACACCGCACCATCACTCCAGGCAGATATCCTCTGTCGGCTCATCCTACCATGCCCGTAGTTGTCCTCTGCTGGCAGTTATCCTCTCTGTCTTTCCTTTCATTCCACCTACTGATTCTCTTGCCTGAAGGTATTAGGCCAGCATCACACCGATACTCTTAACCTGAAAGGTGTCTTTTTCTGTGTGTACTCTGACAGATACTATTCAGAGAGCGCCCAGATTTCTTATGGTGGGTTCAATTCACAGTAAGCCGGTCTTTATCCACCACAACTAGTGCTTGCATTGAGATCTGAGTCCATACTCAAGATCTCCCCCCATCCAATCCAAAACCTTTCTCAAAAAAGCCTCTTTCATAGCATCGATGGCTCCAAAAAAATAAACCATCACCCACAATGGCGTCCCATCAAATGGCATTACCAACAATGACGCCAGGGGAACGGTCCCCTCGCCTGTTGTTGATCGACATCATGCCACTAAGGACATTGGCTCCTCCTTACCTCAAGGAGCAGCCGCTAGCGCCTGACGACCACGTTGTGCGAAGGCCAGATCCTTCAGATGCCCGCCGACATGAAGGAGCAGATGAAGGAGAAACAAATCAGATCAGATCGTGACCTAGAGCAAGCCACCCTCAACCGCAAGAATGCCGCTGATGAGCAGGAGGCATTGAAGTATTACAATGACCAGCTCCAAGTGCAAATCGCCGCCCTCCAAAGAGCCCAGGAGCAGACATAGTTAGAAAGCGAGTCTGAATCGGAGAGACTCGAGCCATGGGCCCA
Source organism: Agave tequilana (assembly GCA_038442645.1). Taxonomy (NCBI): domain Eukaryota; kingdom Viridiplantae; phylum Streptophyta; class Magnoliopsida; order Asparagales; family Asparagaceae; genus Agave; species Agave tequilana. Next base: position 32,121 of record JAVJIF010008672.1, read on the forward strand.
TCACAAATCTAAGGCGGCCCAGATCGGCGTCCCCCTTCATGAAGACTACTCTGATGATGAGGCCAATTTGCCACATTTTCGAACAGAAGCTTACCACCACCAGACTCGGAGAAGAATCAGAGAACCTCTCGACATCCGAACCCTCCACGAGTTGATCCAAAGACAGATCGAAGAGGCTAATTTGTAACTCCAAAGCGGATCGAAATAATCCACAACTAGAGTCTCTGACTCTCCTTTCTTCAAAGAGATCCTAGAGTATGAGTTTTCGAGGAAGTTTGCAACTCTAACATTCGACTAATACTATGGAACGAGTGATCCGATTTAAACATCAAGCACTTCTGGAGCAAGATGATGGTCTACTCTCGTACGATCTGCTCATGTGCCTAACTTTTCCGTCCAGTTTGAAAAGTATGCCCTTGAATGGGTTCTACTTCCTGCCACCACATTCTCTTTACAAGTTCGAAGAGGTTACTGAAGCGTTTCTCACCTAGTACGCCTCTCACCGGGAGGCCAAGAAGAACAATCACCACCTTCTCACGATTAAAATATGAGGCAGAGTGACAGCCTTAACTCCTACATCGATTACTTTAAGAGTTAGCTGGTCAAAATTTCCCACTGTGGTGAGGATATCCTACACTTACATTTTTTAGCAACTACAAGTTTCTCACCCCTGTACAAGCATCTACTAAAGTATGATGTCACTTGGATGAGCAATGTTTTATCCCAAGTTCAGCCCTACACAGTTGGAGGAACTGATTAAGAAATCCGCCAACCACTCCGCCAAATGGGGCGATGAAGGAGAAAAGTCAATGCCGCGGTATGAAGTTACTATCAAAGCCAGGAAACTGAAACGCGGGCAACCTGCCTACAAGAAACAGACGCTTCCGGTTCTTTCACCGAGTCCTCTCCAAGACTTCAAGCCGACAAAGCACTTCGGTAATATCCTTAATGTATAATACATGATTTAATATGTATAAAAATATTTTAACATGTATATATGATTTGTATTAAGAGTTAGTATTATTTTATGTAGGTTTTGATAACTAATTGTTATAGATTTCTATTGTTATTAGTAATTATTTTAAATAGTCATTAATATGCAGTTGTTATTGACTATTATTAATGTTAGTATTATTATTGCTACTGCAAGTTTTGTTATTATTATTGTGGTTGTTAATGTTATTGTTAATAATTATTATTATTAATGTAATAATTAATTATTACTATGATTAATGATATTATTAATTACTGTTACTAATATTAGTCATTGTTATTGTTAGTACTAATATTATTATTATTGTTTTTGTTTTATTTTATTTTAATTTTCATCCCAACCCATTAGCTTATACCCATTAGCCTAATAACCTACTACCCAATATACTCTCCTATAGATAAACATATTACTAAACCTAATCCAAACCCTAATCCCTCCTCCTTCAATCTCTCTCTTTCAGCTGCCATAAGCCATCATCTCCCTCCATGGCCATAACGACCATCTCCACGGCAACCAACCTTGTCCTCTGGTGAGCTCTGCCACCACCATGTCCTTACCAGGGCCGAGAATAACTCCACCAGGCCCGCATTTTCTCCTTCAAACCCTACCGCCAAGCACACCCGACATCCTGAAAAACACCTAGAGGGGGGTGAATAGGTGTTAATGCTAATCTAATGCTCTTTTTAAGCAAACAAGTCTGAATGATGCAAGAGGTCAATCAAAATAAGAAATTGAAGCCGAATTCTCAGTGAAGGGCTCTAGAATTCTCCTCTTTGATTCCTCTAGATTATGAGTTGAGGTGCATAATTGCTTTCTTGTTGAAATGAGTAAAGACCGAAAATGCAAGTAAATGAAATGAGTGCAATAATGAACTACAAGCAAGTGGTATCATAAGTTAGGAATGTAAAGCAATAGAGAGCAAAAAGGAAACCAATCGCAAACACAAGTAATTTATTTCGAGGTTCGAGCCACTGCTCTGCGTCCCCGCCTTCACCGCTATGAAGGATTTCCACTAAATCCACAAAGAAAATTTTCACAGAGGAACCTTTACACCCAAGGGGATTACAAATGGTCTACACAAGACCGTAGTACCCAACTCCAACAAATCCAACCTCTACACAAGAGGGATCTCAACACAATGGAATACAAGTCACTTGGTAATCAAAAGATGATCGTACACATATTTTGCATTCTTTTCATTACACTCCTACATTTATCGTGTAATAAATCTGCTAATTTCTTTGTCTTAAATATCTATTTTGTAGAAGATAATAATGAAGAGAAAGAAGATTAAATCAAATAAATACCAGTTAAAATTAGATTTAACTGGATCTATTTGGTTAGCTGAGGATGATCCCAGATCTAGTTAAAACAAATCAAGGATTAGGGCAAATGTTCAGCTGAAGATCAGAGCAAATCAGAAAGATAACACCAAATGGAAATCAGTAAAATTCAGATTTCTATAAATCCATTTTGGTTAGCTAAAGATCAACCGAGGATAATATCAAATACAGAGAGATAAATGGATAGAGAGAAGATCAACAGATGAGATGAAGCAAGTTTGACTCAGATTCTGACTGGATACATTTTAGTATTTGAATCATAACTTTCGCTACCGAATATCAAATCTGATGATTCAAAATGATCCAGAAAGAAGACTTACAGGGCTATAATCTTATGATGATCACTATTTCTAATTCTGTCATTTGATAAGTGATATTCAGCAATCAACATGTCAACAACTGTAGATCAGAATATCCACATCAAATCAAGTTTGGAGATAAGGGGAGGATTCAAATTCAAAAATAGCCGGCTTTCCCTATCTTCATACTCCTCTAACCTCTGCATTACTTCTATAAATACCTGCAATCTTAAAGGCAAGGGGACGGCCATGCAGAGATAGAAGTTAGTCCAGTTTTTCATTCTTTGTAGTGTAGGTTTTTGTTTTCTGTTCATGTAATTTTTATTTCATTGTAAGTATAGTTTAGACTGAGATTCATGTAAGTAAGAGAGAGACTTATGTTGAAAGTGACACTGATGTACCTCCTCCTTTCTTCCATCGTTTCTGCAAGCAATAAAAGGTAACTTTTTTTTATGTTTGTCTTTACTTTTGTTTCCTTCTTCTTTCTACTTTTCCTCTTTTGGTTATGATGAGCATTCAAGTGAATCTAGAAGCATCAGTATAACAATGTTTGTGTGAGTGCCAATGATATTTCATGATGATGTTCTCCTTCTCAAGACTCCGTATTATTTCATTCTTGTTCGTCTTGATGTTGTAATGCGAATGGGGTCTGAGCTCGATCTTATAGCTTATGCGTTGAACGCCTCCGAAGCAAGGTAGAACATGCAAGGGTTCTAGGTAAGTCATCAACCAAAGGAGGTAAGTATTTCTTTAATCTTTTCTTTCTTTTCTTTTATTTCTTTAGTTTAGATCACCAACACCAACAACACCCACTTCTTTTATCACTCCTTTTCCATTTCTTTATACATATCCAATTTTGGTTTCTCCATCTTTCCAATCTCTCACTTTCTGCCTAACTTCATTGTAATTTATTTTTATTTTCTTTTTAAGAAACTAAAGAAGAATTTTAACCATCCTTTGTATCTTAAAAGAAAACTTACTAAAAAAGCTTCCATCGCTAGTCCCTCCTTGTGGATCACGACCCGCATAGCCACTTGCTATAGCGGTAGTATTGAGCACCTTGCACTTTCTATCTTAAAGTTCTGAAATTCTGTATTTTGTGTGCAGGTTCAACCTCAATCAAAAGACCACAAACTCTCTCTTACAACTTCTTATAGAGTAGAGTATGATTTTTGGTTCAAGAAGTAAAGTGAGAGAAAAATTTCAGTTGAAAAGAAGTAAAAGACTTGGAAACCAACTGAAAACTTTTGCAATTGAAAGAACTTTGAAAATGAAAGCAAGTAAACTTTTCTTCTCTTTTGAAAAATTTGAAACTTGGATATTTTTCTCGTGAAAAACTAAAGACCAATGACCTTTATTTATAGGAAATGGATAAATACCATTAATAATTGATACTAGGCCATTAGAGGTGAGTTTAGCCACTAAGAAACAAGAAATAGCCATTGAAATCATTAAAAAATGAAACAGATCCAAAATATAGCCGTTAGGGCTTTCTTGACAGCTGTCGATTGACCGGCCGGCCGCCCGACAAGCCACATTGCCAAAAGAATCGACCGTCCGGTCGACCGCCGGCTATTATAAAATAGAAAAATGAGCTTCCGGTTAACCGGGCCGGTCGACCGGCAAAACCTAAGAGTTAGGGTCTTGCAGTCGGTCGACCGCAGGGTCTGTCGGTCGACCGCCCAGTCGACCGGCAGACGTGCACAGACGTGCACGCCCAAGGCTATAAGGCCCGGTCGACCGAACAGTCGACCGATCTAGCCTGAAACAGTACCGGTCGACCGTAAAGGCCTGAAATAATTTTTAAAGAGGTTTTTGAACTTTAAAAATATTTTTAAAATATTTTTAAATGGTTTGTGGTTTAAGTAGCATGCTATAGGAGATGAGATACATGTTTTAGACTAGATATAAAAATTTGAAATATTTTGAAACATGCATATTAATCAAACATGCACCAAAACCAATATAACCAAAAACTTGTCTTTTGAAAAGTGTATTTTTGTGTGTGTGTTTTCTTGAATACAACTATCATATCCTTACTCTTTAACATACTAACTCTTACAATGGTTCTAGGTAACTACAAGATCTTCAATTTGGGTTTTTCTATATGCATCGTTGAATAACTTGAATTCTTGATCCTGAATTGAGTCAACTTGAGTCAACACCACCTTCCTTTAAGGAAGAAAACATCTTGAATCCTTAGAACCCTGAAACAATTTTAAACACTTAAACATGATTAGTACAAATAACTATATATATTTTGTAATCATCAAAACTCTAAAACCGGGTGATTGTACCCTTGGGCCAACAATCTCCCCCTTTTTGACGATGACAAAACATATGAGTTATTTAACAAAAAAATGGATAAGGAGTTTGAAAGCTCCCCCTCAAATCATGCTATATACCAAGAATATGAACTTTACAAAATAAAAAAATGGCATGAGAATGAAATAATAACTCAAAGATATTTCTCCCCCTTAAAAGGGTCAAATTCAATAAACATTTTTGAAAAGTATTAAAAGAAATTATGAATCCATAACACAAACATTTAATTCACCACAAATAAAGGAAAATCTATTATAATCTAGTGGTTTAGTAAAAATATCGGTAAGTTGAAAATCGGTGAAAATATAATCAATTTTAATATCACTTTTCTCATAATGATCTCTAAGAAAGTGATATCGAATGTCAATGTGCTTTGTCTTACTATGTTGATTTGCATTTTCATTCATATGAATAGTACTAGTATTATCACAAAATATTTTAATATGGTCATAATGCAAATCATAGTCAAGGAGAGTATGTTTCATCCAAAGGACTTGTGCACAACAAGCCCCGGCCGCAACATACTCCGCCTCGGCGGTTGAGAGGGCTACAGAATTTTGCTTCTTGGAAGACCATGAAACAAGATAATTTCCTAGAAATTAACATGTTCCACTAGTACTCTTCCTATCCACTCTACAACCCGCATAGTCGGCATCCGAAAAAACTCGTCATGAAAAATTGTCCGGTCTTCGGATACGACAAACGCATTCCAATGGTGCCCTTAAGGTATCTAATTATACGTTTTACCGTAATCAAATGGAACTCTTTAGGACATGATTGAAATCAAGTACAAAGACACACACAAAACATAATGTCCGGCCTACTAGCCGTTAAATATAACAAACTACCAATCATGCTACGATAGAGATTAATGTCTACATTTATACCTTGCTCATCATTGTCAAGCTTTGTTGTGGCAGCCATGGGAGTTTTGCTTGTCTTAACCCCTTCAAGCCTAAATTTCTTGATAAGTTCCTTCGTGTACTTGGCTTGATTGATAAAAATTCCATCCTTTTTTGCTTGATTTGGAGACCAAGGAAGTAGTTAAGCTCACCCATCATAGACATCTCAAATTCCTCCTTCATGCATGATTCAAAATCATTGCAAAGTGTTTCATTAGTAGAACCAAATATAATATCATCAACATATATTTGAACTATAAGTATATCATTTTCAACATATTTGGTAAACAAAGTAGTATCTATTTTTCCTTTAGCAAAACCATTTGAAAGAAGAATGAAGAAAGTCTTTCATACCAAGCCTTAGGGGCTTGTTTTAAACCATAAAGAGCTTTGTCTAGTTTGAAAACAAAATCCGGATGTGTAGGATCAACAAACCCCGGGGGTTGTTCAACATACACTTCTTCTTCAATAAATCCATTTAAGAAAGCACTTTTTACATCAATTTGAAAAAGTTTAAAATCTTTATATGAAGCAAATGCAAGTGTTATCCGTGTGGCTTCAAGCCGTGCTCAGGTGCAAAAGTTTCCTCAAAATCGATACCTTTGACTTGAGTGTAACCTTGGGCCGCTAACCTAGTTTTATTCCTAACAACATTGACCGACTCATTCAACTTGTTCTTAAAAATCCTTTTAGTACCAATTGTTGGTCTATCATGGGGTCTAGGAACAAGATGCCAAACTTGGTTGCACTCGAATTGATTGAGCTCCACTTGCATGGCAAGCAACCAATATGAGTCGCCCTCGTCTTCGAGGATGTTCTTTGGTTCAAAATGAGAAATAAATGCATAGTGCCCACAAAGATCATGAAGTGTAGAACGAGTAGTTACCCATTTTGATACTTCACCTGTAATAAAATCCTTGGGATGATGTGGAGTGAATCTCCAATCCTTTGGAAGTGGTTGTGTTGGCTCCACTTCAACTTCTTGAACTTCACTTTCCCCATCAACCTTCGACTTGTTTTCTAGAGTATGTGAGTCTTTCAAGGTAATCCTCTCCATGTCTTCACCTAAGGAATCTATTTCTACAACATTCTCAACAAAAACATTACATTCCTCAAACTTTACATGTATAGATTCTTCAATAGTCAAAGATAATTTATTGAAGACTCTACAAGCTTTACTATTGTTAGAATAACCAACAAAAATAGCTTCATATGATTTTACATTAAATTTACCTAAATTATCTTTAGTATTTAAAATAAAACATTTACAACAAAAAACTTTAAAATATGAAACATTTGGTTTTCTTGAATAGTAAATCTCAAAAGATGTTTTAGAAGTATTTTTGCATAAGAAAACCCTATTTGATATGTAACAAGATGTGTTTACGGGCTCGGCCTATAAGTATTGAGGGAGACCGTATTCATTTATCATTGTCCTAGACATTTCTTGTAATGTTCAATTTTTCCTCTCAACAACTCCATTTTGTTGTGGAGTTCTAGGACAAGATAGCTCATGCTTAATTTCATGTTCTTCGCAAAAAATGATAAAGGGTTGGTTATTGAATTCACCACCTCTATCACTTCTTATTCGTAAAATAGAAGAATTTTTTTCCTTTTCAACTCTTTTTCTAAAAGTTTGAAAATGTGAAAATGCTTGATTTTTATGTTCTAAAAAGGAAACCCAAGTAAAACGAGAAAAATCATCAACTAAAACGAAAGCAAAATGATTCCAACTTAGACTTTTGATTTTAGTAGGACCAAACAAATCCATATGAATCAACTCTAAGGGTCGTGATGTCATGATATCCTTGATGGATTTGAAAGAGGACTTAGTTTGTTTCCCAAGTTGGCACGCATCACAAATGCGGTCCTTTTCAAATTTCAAGTAAGGAATACCTTTCAACATTTCCTTGTTATTTAATCTAGATAGATAGTCAAAAGAAATATGGCCTAATCTCCTATGCCATAACCAAGAGTCATCATTGAAGGCATTCAAACAAGTAGCATTGCATTGCATGTTAGACATATCAATCATGTACACATTGTTTTCACGAAATTCAGAAAATATACATGCATTAGTTTGTCTATCAATTACACTACAAGCTAAGTCATCAAAAATCACATTAAAACCTTTATCACAAAGTTGACTAACACTCAAGAGATTATGCTTGAGGTCCTCAACTAAAGTAACATTTTCTATTATAGGAGATGTACCAAGTTTAATGTTACCTATACCGATGATTTTTCCTTTGGCGTCATCTCCGAAGGTGACGGTGCCACCTTCATGGTATCTTAATAGGGTTGCAAAGTAGTTGATATCCCATGTCATGTGCCTTGAGCAACCACTATCAAGATACCACCTCTCCCTACGTTTTTGAGCTTTGGAGTGTACCTACATCATGTAACAAATTCGTTGACTTTGGTACCCAAATTTTCTTGGGTCCATGAATGTTAGCATTACGAACCCAAACATGATTATGTGATGAATTATCCTATCATAGCAAAATCTAACCAAATGACCCTTTCGGCCACAATATGTGCATGCATAAACTTTACCATACATGAATGCATGATGAGTGTGTGGAGTGTGAGCATGTTTTGATTGTTTAGTATGATGTGAATGTGAATGTTGAGATTTATGAACATGGGTGTGAGTAGCATGTGATTGTTTCTTTGGGATATGTTTCTTAGGAAACATAGCCTCTAGTTTAGATTTATCAAAGTAACATTTTTTTAAAACTTATCCTAATGAGTCAATTTCTTCTTTAGCATAAAAATCTCATTTTCATCAATTTGTGAAAATTTACCTTTGCAAGAAATTTTATAGGCATCAAAATCCTTTTGAGTAGAAGTGAGAGATGAAAACAATTCATCTTATTCTTTTGTGAGAATAAAAATTTTCTGGTTAAGTGATTCATTTTCCTTTTTCATTTTTAAATATTTCTTTTTGAGAAAATCATAGTTTTTAGATAGTTATTCAAAAGCTTCTCCTAGTTCATCTATAGATAATTCACAATCTTCAATAGATGTTTCGGGGGTTACCTTACTTGTGCTTTCATTTGCCATGAAACACATGTGGGTGGTGTCAATTTCCTCGTGGATTCACTCTCCGAATCCCAAGTAGCCTTTAAAACATTCTTCTTGTATGGCTTTTTGGAGGTGGAGGGCTTGCCCTTATTTTCCGGACACTCCGCAATTATGTGTCCCGGCTTCCTGCAATTGAAGAAAATGATTTTCTTCTCTTCTTTACCTTGCCATCTCCTTCTATTTTGAAATTTAGCCTTGTTGTACATTCTCCGAACGTTCCTCATTAGAAGAGAAAGATTTTCATCATCCTCTTCTTCATCATCTTCATCGGAGTAGGTGGAAGAGCATTTGAAAGCTATTGCTTTCTTTTTTAGAGGAGCCATTTCTTCTCTAGCTCTTCGTTCCATCTCATGGGTCTTGAGGTTCTCAATGAGACCAATGAGCTCCATTTCTTTCTTATCGTTGAGCTCCTTCAAAGTTGTGGCTTTGACTTCCCAAGATGGAGGGAGAGCACGGATAATCTTCCTCACTTTTTGGTCGTTGTCAATGCTGTCACCTAAACAAGAAAGACCGTTAGTAATTCTTGTAAATTTTGTAACCATATCATCTATGGATTCATTTTCTTGCTTGGAAAAATTTTCATATTGGGAACGAAGAAGGTCAATTTTAGCCCTCTTTACTTGTGAAGTTCCCTCATGAGTGATTAGAAGGTGAGTCCAAATCTCATATGCGAATTTACAGTGAATGACTCTAGCAATGTCATCATCATTAAGAGCTTGAAGTAAGGCATAGTGTGCCCTAGCATTAGCGTCAAAATCTTTTGTAGCAATGTCGGACTAAGTGTCCTCATCACCAAGGGGTGCACTAAAAGGTTTAGTCACCGTCTTTGCAACCCGGCTCCCTAAGGATTACAAAAATACGGTCATCTTAACCTTCCATATGGGAAAGTTAAGGCCATCAAACATGGGTGGGGTCTTAATACCTTCGGTCATCTTTACTAAAGTGTATGAGGATGAAATATGAAAAGAGTGATTAGCAATATATGATCTCTCTAAGAATGTTAACCCAAGAACCTAGAGACCAAAGCTTTGATACCAATTGAAAAATACCTAGAGGGGGGTGAATAGGTGTTAATGCTAATCTAATGCTCTTTTTAAACAAGTATGAATGATGCAAGCGGTCACTCAAAATAAGAAATTGAAGCCGAATTCTCCGTAAAGGGCTCTAGAACTTCTTCTCTTTGATTCCTCTAGATTATGAGTTGAGGTGCGTAATTGCTTTCTTGTTAAAATGAGTAAAGACCGAAAATGCAAGTAAATAAAATGAGTGCAATAATGAAGTACAAGCAAGTGGTATCACAAGTGAGGAATGTAAAGCAATAAAGAGCGAAAAGGAAACCAATCGCAAACATAAGTAATTTGTTTCGAGGTTCGAGCCACTGCTCTACGTCCCCGCCTTCACCACTATGAAGGATTTCCACTAAATCCATAAGGGAAATTTTCACACAGAAACCTTTACACCAAAGGGGATTACACGTGATCTACACAAGACCGGAGTACCTAACTCCAACAAATCTATCCTCTACACAAGTGGGATCTCAACACAATGGAATACAAGTCACTTGGTGATCAAAAGACCACAAACTCTCTCTTACAACTTATAGAGTGGAGTATGATTTTTGGCTCAAGAAGTAAAGTGAGAGAAAAATTTCAGTTGAAAAGAAGTAAAAGACTTGAAAACCAACTGAAAACTTTTGCAATTGAAAGAACTTTTAAAATGAAAGCAAGTAAACTTTTCTTCTCTTTTGAAAAACTTAAAACTTGGATATTTTCTTGTGAAAAACTAAAGACCAATGACCTCTATTTATGGGGAATGGATAAATACCATTAATAATTGATACTAGGTCATTAGAGGTGAGTTTAGCCACTAGGAAACAAGAAATAGCCATTGAAATCATTAAAAAATGAAACAGATCCAAAATATAGCCGTTGGGGCTTTCGGACAACGGCCGGTCGACCGGCCGGTCGACTGACAAGCCACATTGCTAAAAGAGCCGTTGGCTCCGGTCGACTGCCCGGTCGACCGCCGGCTATTATAAAATAGAAAAATGAGCTTCGGGTCGACTGGGCCGGTCGATTGGCAAAACCCGAGAGTTAAGGTCTTGCAGTCGGTCGACCGTAGGGTCTGTCGGTCGACCGCCCGGTCGACCGGTAGACGTGCACAGACGTGCACGCCCAAGGCCATAAGGCCCGGTCGATCGAACGGTCGACCGATCTGGCCTAAAACAGTACTGGTCGACCGGTCCGGTCGACCGTAAAGGCCTGAAACAGTTTTTAAAGAGGCTTTTGAACTTTAAAAATATTTTTGAAATATTTTTAAATGGTTAGAGGTTTAAGTAGCATGCTATAGGAGATGAGATACATGTTTTAGACTAGATATAAAAATTTGAAATATTTTAAAACATGCATATTAATCAAATATGCACCAAAACCAATATAACCAAAAACTTGTCTTTTGAAAAGTGTATTTTTATGTGCGTGTTTTCTTGAGCACAACTGTCATATCCTTACTCTTTAACATACTAACTCTTACAATGGTTCTAGGTGACTACAAGATCTTCAATTTGGGCTTTTCCATATGCATCGTTGAATAACTTGAATTCTTGATCCCGAATTGAGTCAACTTGAGTCAACACCACCTTCCTTTAGGGAAGAAAATATCTTGAATCCTTAAAACCTTAAAACAATCTTAAACACTTAAACATAATTAGTACAAATAACTATATATGTTTTGTAATCATCAAAACTCTAAAACCGGGTGATTGTACCCTTGGGCCAACACATCCTCCATCTCCTCAACCCCGAATCACCCTCTCATCCAAGCCGTGATCACCACCGCGCATGCTGAGATCAGTTCCCCTTGCGCCATCATCACCTTCATCCTCGATGCCCGTGGCTGCATGCCCCACCTTCCACACCCCTTACCGCCCATCATCGCCAAAACTACCCTTCCCGCAACCTCCCACCACAGCCTTCCTCCGCCTTCTCCTCTTCAAAATGGCCAACGCTCCTCATCCCTCCATCTCTATCAGTATCTTCCCTCCATCTTCCCATCACCCATGGGAGCCCCAGGCCAAGCCAACATGTTCCACGGTCGCTGCCTTGTCATGCACAATTTCCTCAATACCACCGAGCCTCTCGACCTCCTCAACCCTTGCGTACACGCTTCCTATGCCCTCTCTCCTTGTCTAACTGCACACTGATTAGTCTCTAATTTTGCATAATTTGTATCACATCTTCACATTAATTTTATATTAAATTCTGCTAATAAAGCTTTGCTTGCTTGATTCTAGGTCCATGGTGTGCAATGAAGAAGAAGACCCTAAATCATCATTTAATTGGTGATTAAAAGCCTATTAAAGATAGCCATTGACCTAGAGAGCTGATTCTGTAAAAACCAGGGGCTGGAAAGAAGAAACCGGGCACAGGGCCTGACAGGGGACAGACGGGACCGCGCGCGGCTTGAAGCGCCGCGCGCGCGGCCCCAGTATGGCCGCGGCTGCGGCCGCGTTTTAGGCCAGGGCCTGTCCCCTGGCCTCCCTCTTCCCTGGTGGCTATAAATACCCCCCTGGGGTTTCAGAGCAGAGATATATAGAATTTTAGGGTAGTTTTTATTTTCATGTTGTAGTTTAGTTTATGTTAGGTTAGTTCTTCTTCTTTCCCATTGTATTTTCTATTTGTTTTAGATCTTATATTAGGGGAAAGAGTGATACCTGAGTTGAATGCAAGAGTACTTGTAATAGAAGGTGACAAGCTATGAAAGGTGCTCTCTTTACCTCTCTTTGTTTTCTATCTAACTTCTTTTACATGTGTAGCTAGTCTTAATTCTCATAGCAACTAACTACTAACCACCAACTTGCTAACTTCTTATGATAATCCACATGAATCTAATAGCCTCGTTTTGGCCTTGCTCTTTCAAGAGCCATTGATGGCTCATGATGATGGATCTAACACTCTAACTTCCTAACCACTAATAAGCTAATATTACTTTACTTCATGCTTGCTCTTATCGGGTTTTGATGATTTAAGTGTAGCTTGCACTTGTTTGTTGAGTTGGGTTGTGATGAGTTACATATGGGTCATGCTTTGAATCGCTCTTGAACCAAGGACTAGTGATGGCCAATGATACATGTGAGGCAACTATCACTAAGAGGTTAGCGTGTTGGTGGAGTTATTAGTAGTTAGTAGCCGTGAGTTTTCTTTCTCTTTCACTTGTTTTAGAAATATATCCAAAAATCACAAACATATTCTTTTCTATATTTCTCACTTCTTTGTGTTTCACCGTACTTCTCTTTTCATTCTTTGTTTTCTTTTCTTTTCATTCTTTCAAACTTTGAAGAACTTTTAACAAACACGTGAATCAACCGGTAAAGTTTCTATCGCCTCCCGTCCTTGTGGATTCGACTCGTTTTAGCCTCTATACTATAACGGAAGTATCGAGAAAATCAAAGCACACACACTTTAAATCTTGATTTCAAAACATACACTTTTTGTGTGCGGTTTTATCCCGATCAAATTTTGGCGCCGTTGCCGGGGATGGGAACGGTTTGATTTCACAAGTTTGTTAACTTTTCTTCTTTATTTTTTTTTGGTGTGCAGGTTAAATTTTAGCATTGCAGAAGTCCACACTTGCTCAAGTGTGGTCGGGTAACTTCTCGTACATTCATATACTCTGCTGCTAATTTTTGTTTATATTACTTGTACACTGTAAATAATTTTAAGAAGTAAAATACAAAAATTGGATGCTTTAAAACGGTTTAGACATTTGCATCTAGGCACGTGTCAAATTTCATTCCGATATACTGTATTTTGTTCTTATGTTGTTGTGATAGGAGGTGTACATATGACATTGCATATTGTATAGGACAAACACTTTAGTGATTTACTCACTTTTTGTGTTCATGCTTATCTATATTGCACACTTGCACAAATTTAACTTAAGGGCAATACCCAATACAACATAAGGTGGGAAAGTTATTACCCTCCCTTAGCCCAAAAATCACCTCCCCACTCACACAACCCAAGCCTAAATAAAATTTGTTAGGCGTTGGCCCCTAGGGACATCTCGAACTCATTTAAGAGATTGACCTAAGGGGGAAGTTGTTAGAATTTGACTCTTGCTAAATTGGTGTCTAAGGTTGGGGATTGAGAGGCGAAACCTCGAAGAACGGTAGTTTGGCATAATTAGGCCCGTTGCTCTGGCACGGATACCTCCCACCAATCTTGCCCCTACCTGGCCGATTAACTCGTGGTCAGCTTCCGACAATATATCCCTTGTGGACAGTCTAACCAGTTAGGAGTCGTCTAGGTCTAAGTCAACCCTAGCATAGGCTTGTTTTCTTTTTCTTTATTTATTTGTTTGTTTGTTTTCTTCTTTTTTGTAAATTGTGATATGGATTTTAACCACCACAATTCTTTCAATCCTAATATGAATCCATATTTTACTCCGACCTCATTTGATTCGGATAACTCTGACCCAGCTATGTACAACATGAATCAACCATTTATGCCGAGTTGGGATTATCCGAATCAATATGACCCATATCCTCAACCATATGACTATAATTTTCAAAATAATTTTAACTCTTCACAGAGTCAATGGGGATTCACCTCCCCCGAGTCAGATTTTCAACCACATTGTCCACAATTTTCACAATATTCATTCCCCAATTCTGCTTCATATCCTCCTTTTTCTGAGCCACCTATTGAAGAAAAATCATCATTACAAAGGACTTTAAAAGAAGCAATAGAGGTCCAAAAAATATTTGAAAACAATATGGCCTCATCATGTCCCCAAATTTCCAAAATCATATAGTTCTTTTTCAGAACCAATCAAAGAAAAATCATTATGGGAAAAAACTATGGAGTTCGTGCAAGAGACCGAGCACATAATGCAAAATACGATTGACTTCACATGTCCATCAAATGTTCAAGAATCTTGCCATTTAGGAAATCCAGCTTCAATTTCATCATACCAACCTGAACTTGACCAATATCCAATTCCTGATACTTTGGCAAGTTATCCATTTCCTGAAATTGAACTTGAAGATGAATGTGAACCTGAGCTTCAAGTTAGCAATTCGAGTCCATTCCTTGAATCAATATCAACTCCTGTAGTGTTACCTGTAATAAGTGACATTCTTGACCCAGTTTTGATTCCCATACTTTCTAAATTTGACTCGATCATTTCACCCATTCACATTCCTTCCGTGGATGAAAATCAAGATTCAATTTCATTATATCCATTTGAACTTGCCCAAAATTTTGAGAACCACCTTGACATTTTAGCAAGTTATCTCTTTCTCGAAATTGAACTTGATCTTGAATGTGATCCTGAACCTCATATTAGTAATTCCATTTTACTTTTTGATTCAATAATGACTCCGGTATCTTTACCAGATTTTTTCTTTGTTCCGGAGTCAACATTGAATCCTATCCCAGTACACCGTGAAATGGAATCACCAATCTTTTATGATCACACTTCATTGTTGGAGAAAGTGTGTGAATATCACTTCTTTGGTTTGGACCCTGTTTTTGAACCAATTTCGACTCTCATTGTTGACTCTCAGCTTGATCTGAGTCAAATTTTCGAGTCGGTATCGGTTTTTATTCCTGATTCCTTTGAGTCCAAATCGATCACCTTCCAAAATCACACTTCATTGTTGGACAAGAATGTTGACAAAAATGACTCAATAATTATTTTTGAAAATTAGAAATTAGATGGGGATAATTTTTTAAATAAGATCATTCATTCAATCAACATTTTATTGGGTCATACTAAAGAGGTCATTGGTGGGTTCCTGCACGATCCACGCTATTTTGATTGGGTAGCAACTCTTGGCCCAATCAGACCACCACCGGAGCCACCCCTTGAGGTAATCTTCCTTCCCTCTCCATTTGTTTCATGTATTTAAACATTCACGATGCATTGAGGACCATGCATGAGATAAGCGTGGGGGAGGGTTTACTAACGTAGTTAGTTTTATATTTTCTTTCTTTTACACTTCTTTTAATTAAAAAAACTTTTATATAAAAACTTTTCTTTTCCTTTTACAAAACTTTTTGAAACAAAAGAAATAGTTTTTGATTTATTTTTAAGAAAATTAAGATTATCTTAGGAATTAGGAAGACCTCAAATTAAGAAATTTTAAACGAAAGCCAAAATAATAGATCTTATTTAAATTTTAGGATAAGAAAGTAAGATTGAAAAGCTAATTTGATCTTGAATTTTTTGTCTTAGATTTATGCACTTCACACTTACACAATTTTGGGATTGAAACAAAGACTAAAAATGCTATAAAAAATATATATATACATATTAAAAAAATTATGATAAATAAAAACCACTTATTGAAGTTGGGTAATTATGTCTCAGGAAGCATGATTATTCATACCTAAAACGGTGGACAAAAATAAAATAATCCTCTTTAGTTTTGTGGCCTTGTTTACTCGAGTCCTTAAGTCCGAGGGATGTTTTCTCATCTGGTGCCCTAAGACCATCTGGTTTGGGAGTCACCGGCTAAAGGCTCACTACCCGGGTAAATAAGAAAGCCTAAGAAACTAAGGGAAGAAAAAAAGAAAAAAAGAAAATAATAATAATATAAATAAATGGCATGAAAGTTAGAGTCGATATCCCAAAAATCTTCACAGTCCACAAAGTGCATATTTTCTAAGAATTTTATGAAAGATCAAAAGAGTCAATTCAATTTTAAATTCTTACATTTAATTTAAAATAAGATTTTTTACATTTTGACTTAGTTTAAGAAAGAATAATTTCTGGTTAACCTATGACCTTAGATCACTTATATTTTCACAAAAATACTCAACACTTTTTCTCTATTTCAAAAAGCGTCTTCAAATAACTAACATT
Source organism: Agave tequilana (assembly GCA_038442645.1). Lineage (NCBI taxonomy): Eukaryota > Viridiplantae > Streptophyta > Magnoliopsida > Asparagales > Asparagaceae > Agave > Agave tequilana. Next base: position 48,940 of record JAVJIF010008672.1, read on the forward strand.
TGATTTCTTTCTTTATAGATTTTGTGGGTGTAATCCGCTGAAAACCCTCAGGAGACAAAACTCCTCCTCTAGGGGAAACTTAGAGGTTTAACGGCTTGTTGCACATGCTCAGTGCAATCATGTCACCTGCGAAAGTGGTGTAATAATTCCTTAGTTTTTTGTTTTGCTCGGGACGAGCAAAAGATAAGTGTGGGGGTGTGATTAGTCTCTAATTTTTCATAATTTGTATCACATCTTCACATTGATTTCATATTAAATTTTGCTAATAAAGCTTTGCTTCCTTGATTCTAGGTCCATGGTGTGCAATGAAGAAGAAGACCCTAAATCACCATTTAATTGGTGATTAAAAGCCTATTAAAGATAGCCATTGACCTAGAGAGCTGATTCAGTAAAAACCAGGGGCTGCAATGACGAAACCGGGCATAGGGCCTGACAGGGGACAGACGGGACCGCGCGCGGCCACCGTATGGCTGCGGAAACGCGACCTGGGCCGCGTTTCCGCGGCCGCCCTTCGGGCCAGGGTTTGTCCCCTGGCCCCTCTCTTCCCTGGTGGCTATAAATACCCCTCTGGGTTCCATAGAAGGGAGATATACAGAGTTTAGGGTAGTTTTTCATTCCATTTTGTAGTTTAGTTTAGGTTAGGTTAGTTCTTCTTCTCCCTCTTTGTATTTTTTATTTTGTAGATCTTGTAATAGGGAGGGAGAGTGGTTCATGCTTGGAATGCAAGAGTGCTTGGAATGCAAGGTGACAATCTATGAAAGGTGCTCTCTTTACCTCTCTATGTTTTCTTCTCTCTAATCTCTTTTACATGTGTAGCTAACTTTTCTCTCATGGCAACTAACTACTAACCACTAACTTGCTAACTTCTTTTATGATAATCCACATGAATCTAATAGCCTCGGTTTGGCCTTGCTCTTGCAAGAGTCATTGATGGCTCATGATGATGGATCTAACACTCTAACTTCCTAACCACTAACAAGCTTACAATACTTTACTTCATGCTTGCTCTTATTGGGTTTTGATGATTTAAGTGTAACTTGCACTTGTTTGTTGAGTTGGGTTGTGATGAGTTACATATGGGTCATGCTTTGAATCGCTCTTGAACTAAGGACTAGTGATGGCCAATGATACATGTGAGGCAACTATCACTAAGAGGTTAGCATGTTAGTGGAGTCATTAGTAGTTAGTGCCATGAGTTTTCTTTCTTTTTCACTTTGTTTAGAAACATTCCAAAAATCACAAACATATTCTTTTCTATGTCTCCCACTTCTTTGTGTTTCACCGTACTTCTCTTTTCATTCTTTTCTTTCTTTTCTTTTCATTCTTTAAAATTTTGAAGAATCTTTAACAAACACGTGAATCAACCGGTAAATCTTCTATCGCCTCCCATCCTTGTGGATTCGACTCGTTTTAGCATCTATGCTATAACGGAAGTATCAAGGAAGCCAAAGTACATACACTTTAAATCTTCATTTCAAAACATACACTTTTTGTGCACAGTTTTATCTCGATCAAATTTTGGCGCCGTTGCCGGGGATGGGAACGGTTTGATTTCACAAATTTGCTAACTTTTCTTCTTTGTTTTTTGGTGTGCAGGTTAAAGTTTTAGCATTGTAGAAGTCCACACTTGCTCAAGTGTGGTTGGGTAATTCTTGTATATTTTTATATTCTGCTGCTAATTTTCTTTTTTATTTTACCTGTGCACTGTAAATAATTGTAAGAACTAAAATATAGAAATTGGATGCTTTAAAATGGTTTAGACATTTGCATCTAGGCACGTGACAATTTTTATTCCAATATACTGTATTTTATTCTTGTGTTGTTGTGATACTTATAGGAGGTGTACATATTGCAATGCATATAGTTAGGACAAACACTTCAGTGATTTACTCGCTTTTTTGTGTTCATCTTATCTATATTGCACACTTGCATAAATTTAACTTAAGGGCAAAACTCAAAACAACATAAGGTGGGGAAGTCATTACCCTCCCTTAGCCCAAAAATCACCTCCCCACTCACACAACCCAAGCCTTAATAAAATTTGCTAGATGTTGGCCTCTAGGGACATCTCGGACTCATTTAGGAGATTAACCTAAGGGGGAAGTTGTTAGAAGTTGACTCTTGTCAAATCGGTGTCTAAGGTTGGGGATTGAGAGGCGAAATCTCGAAGAACAGTGGTTTGGCATAATTAGGCCCGTTGCTCCGGCACGGATACCTCCCACTGATCTTGCCCCTACCTGGCTGATTAACTCGTGATCAGCGTCCGACAATATAGCCCCCGTGGACAGTCTAACCAGTTAGGAGTCGTCTAGGTCTAAATCAACCCTAGCATAGGGTTGTTTTCTTTTTCTTTTTCTTTGTTGTTTGTTTGTTTGTTTGTTTTTTTTATTTTTTGTGAATTGTGATATGGATTTTAGTGACAACAATTCTTTCAATTATAATATGAATCCATATTTCACCCCGACCTCATTTGACTCGGATAACTCTGACCCGGCAATGTACAACATGAACCAACTATATATGTCGGGTTGGGATTATCCGAATCAATATGACCCATATCCCCAACCATATGACCATAATTTTCAAAATAATTTCAACTCTTCACAGAGTTCATGGGGATTCTCCTACCCCGAGTCCAATTTTCCACCATCTTGTTCACAATTTTCACAATATTCGTTCCCCAATTTTGATTCATATACTCCTTTTCCTGAACCACCAATTGAAGAAAAATCATCATTGGAAAGGAGTATAGAAGAATCCCTACAACAAATGCAAAATTTGCCCAATTCACAATCCTTCTCATATCAAACTCCACATACTCCTTTTCTAGAGCATCCCATTGAAGAAGAATCTAAACTAGAAAAGCGTTGGAAGTCTTTTGTGAAAGAATGCGAAACATGTTGGACTCATCATCTCAACCAAATTTTCAAGAATCTCACTCATCTTTTCCAGTCTCACCAATTCAAAATGAACAAACTTCAATACTGGACTTGAGTATGGAACCCTTGCGTGAGTCCGAGCAGCAATCGCAAAATCCGATGGACTCACAATTTCACCACAATTTCCAAAATCAACTTCCATACTCATATTTTCAAGAACCAATTACAAAGAGTATGGAAGACATGATTCCGAATCCAAATTCTGTTACACGGCCTATCAGTAGGTTAGATTCACTTTTGAGCGAATTGATCAATGAGAGCGAGGATAATCTTTCTTGTCAACCGTTGACCAATCCTTTTATTCCTAACTCTACCGATTGGACTCAAGAATCATGTTCTTTTGGAAATCACGATTCAATTTCAGAACACACATTTGAACTTGATCAATCTCCAAGTTATGAAAGTCTCCTGGACATTTTGGCAAGTTATCCCTTCCCTGAAATTGAAATCGAACCTGAATGTAATCCTGAACTTCCTGTTGGGTGATTGAACTTGAACCTGCACAAAAATACAGAATTTTAAAACTAAGAATAGGATATGCAAGGTGCTCAATTCTACCGCGATAGCAAGTGGCTATGCGGGTCGTGATCCACAAGGAGGGTTAGCGATAGAAGCGTTCAAGGTGTGTATTGAAATCTTTGTAAAGAAAAACGAAGGTTCTTCTTTGTTTTAAAAAATGAAAATGAAAAAAAGAGTTAAGTTAAAGTTAAAAAGAAAACGATAGATGGAGAAGGTGGAGAAAATCAGAAAACGACTATGTACAAATGAATTGAAAAAGAAGGAAAAAGATTTGGAAGATGTGGTGATCTATACTAAAGACATAAAAGAAAAGAAAGAAGGTTAAAGAAATACTTACCAAGTTTGGTTGATGACTTACTTGGAACCCTTGCATGTTCTACCTTGCTTCAGAGGCGGTCAACGCATAAGCCATAGGATCGAGCTCAGTCCCCATTCGCATTATATCATCAAGACGAACAAGAATGAAGTTATACGGATCATGAGGAGGAGAACGTCACCATTAATTATTGTTGGCACTCACACAGACATTGCTATACTGATACTTCTAGATTCACTTGCATTCTCATCAAAACCAAAAGAGGTAAAGTAGAAAGAAGAAGAAGAAAATGAAAGTGAAGAAGAACATAAAAAAAATATTACCTTTTATTGCTTGAAACGATGGAAGAAAGGAGGAGGGTACATCGGTGTCACTCTCAACATAAACCTCTCTCTCTTACTTACATGCTTCTCAATCTAACCTAAGCTTACATACAAATTAAATTACATAAAAAGAAAACAAAAACCTATGCTACAAAGTGTGAAAAACTAGACTAATTCCTATCTCTGCATGGTCGTTCCATTTTTAGTGCAAATCCTGCCCTTTTATAGGCAAAAACCCAACGTACATGAGAGGATAAAGATAGGGGGAGCAAACGCTCCCCCTAACTCCATAACAGAGCACGGAAACGCGGTTTTGGCCGCTTTTCTGCGGCCTTGCTGTGGCCAGGTGGCCACAGCCTGTTGGTGGAGCTCCCCGGCTTCTCATTCTGGCTTTATCTTCAGTTGGATTTGCAGTTTAAGTCCGGGATTTTGACGAAATGGCCTTTTCCTTGGCTTCAACCAATCAGTTCTGGGAGGATTCTTCTCAACCAGTTTTCAACCTCCCTGATTTTGCCCTGATTCACTGGGTTCGAATTAATTCTGATTTAATTCAGAATTTAGTGGGCTTTGGGCTCATTTCTCTTCACTCTCCTTTAGGAATGGGCCTGCAAATAAATTAAACATTTAATTAGGACAATGCAGAGTTTTATTCTATAATAAGTATGGGAATATGATAATAAATGTGCATCATTAGCGACCAATCACACCCCCATACCTATCTTTTACTCGTCCTCGAGCAAAACAACTAAACTATACTAAGGATTATTAGACCACTTTCGCAGGTCACTCGATTGCACTGAGCATGTGCAACAAGCCGTTAAACCTCTAGATTTCCCCTAGAGGACGAGTTTTGTCCCGTGAGGGTTTTCAGTGGATTACACCCACAAAATCCAAAAGAAAGAGAAACAAAGAGTTAGTATCTTCGAAAAGCATTTTGAAAGAGAAAAATATTTGAAATATAATTGTAAGATTTAAGTAACCTATAAGTTATAGGAAAGCTGAATTTTTCATTCCTAAGCTTAGTCTCTATTCAAAAATTTGTTATCAATCAAAGTAAGGAGTCAAATTGTACTTCTCATTTAGTCTATTACTTTACCCTAAGTCATATGCACCTTGTGACCGTGAAGTTTGATTAAGGGTTCTTTAACTCTAACTCTTATGCCTTATATATATATATATATATATATATATATATATATATATATATATATATATATATATATATATATATATATATATATATTGTGTGGTATTATTCCTTAGTTCTATTAGGCTTTCTAATCTGCCCATGTAACGAGCCTTTAATCGATGACTCCCAAACCAAACAGTCTTAGGGCACCGGGTGAGAAAACACCCCAAGGACTTAAGGACTCGAGCAAACAAGGCCACAAAACTAAGGATTTTATTATATGAACCCCTTTTAGGTATGAATACTTATGCTTAATTAGGCACAAATACCCAGCTTAATCAAAGGATTTTTATATATATTTTTTCTCAAACTTATCTAATCATCTTTCGCATAAATACTAAGGCTTGCTTAGGCCAATGTACCTAGCTAATCAATAATTAGATTTGTTCATCTTTCATAGATATTTTTTCTTTGTTTTTTTTTTTTTATATAAGGCATAAGAATCTTTGTTTTTGAACCCTAAGTGTGTAAGTGTATGAAGTGTGCATATTTCATTAAGGTAAAGATCAAGACTAAATTACTTTGATAAATTATCTTCCTAACCCTAAAAATCAAACAAATAATCTTATTTTGATCAAGTTTAAGAAATCATAATTTTGATTTTCCTATTCCTTAAAATTGACTTAATTTCTTACAAAAAAGATGTCAAAATATTGTTTCTATTTTCAAAAAGATTTTAAAAGTAAAAAAAAAAATTTTTTTTAGTAAAAAAAAACCTAAGTTATGTTAGACCCTCCCCCACACCTATCTCATGCATTGTCCTCAATGTATGAATTAATGCATAGATGCATGAAAAAGAAGAAAGGGAAGGAAAATGTTACCTTAAGGTGGTGGTTCCGGTGGTGGTCTGATTGGTCCACGAAATGCGGCCCAATTAACTTTTCGTGGGGTTCGAAGGAACCCACCAGAAATCTCTCTAATATAACCCATTAAAATGATGTATACATGAATGAATTTTATTAAATATTTGACCCCATCTAATTTTCAAATTCCATAATTAATTTCGGAGTCAAATTTGTTAACCGCTTTGTCCTAGAATGGAGTATGAAAAGATAGAATGATTGACTTGGAGTTAGAAAGTACAGGAACTAATACCGACTCAGGAAGGTGACTTAAGTCAAGTAAAGGTTCAGGAGTCGAGATTGGTTCAAGAAGCAGATCCAAGTCAAGAAGTTGGAACTCAAGTTCACAATTATTTTCCAACAATGGAATGTGACTTAATATTGGTGATTAAAGTTCAAGAATGATAGTTGTGGGAATCAAAACTGACTCTAAAATATTACTCAAGTCGGGTAACAAAACAGGATTCAATATTGATTCGGGAATTTGAACTGGATCACAGATTTGAGAATCTAGGTCACATTTCTCATTGAGTTCAATGTCATAAAAATGAGAACTGCCAATTTGTCAATAGGACTTTCAAAAGTGTAAAATTGGTCATGTTCAATATGATCATCAAAGATGGGTGATTCAATTTCATGATGAATTGGCGCGGGATCCAATGTTGACTCGGGAAAGAGGTTGAAATCAGGTGAAGATACCGGAGTCATAATTGAATCAGGAAGTAGAATTGAATCACTAAGTTGAGGTTCATGATCATATTCATTTTCAAGTTCAATTTCAGGAAAAGGATAACTTGCCAAACTGTCAATGTCACTTTCAAATTTTAGGATTTGGACAAGTTCAAATGATTGTTCTGAAATGGAACCTTGTTTTTCAAGATAACATGACTCTTCGGCTCTAACAGAATGGTTAGTGATATCAGAACTGGTTAAACGGTGGGAACGTAGAGATTGGACCATCATATCTATGTCACGATTACGAGCGTTTTGAGCCTGAGTCATGGCTTCAAGCATCTTTTCATAGTTGATTGGTTCATCATTTTGTTGAAAAGATGAAGTGCTGTCTTGGAATTGGTGGTGAAATTGTGTCAGATTTTGTGATTATTGTTTGGACTCACGCATACTCATTTCCAAAATTGATAGTTTTCTATTTTGGATTAGTGGAACTGAGTATGAATCTTGAAAATATTGTGGACAAGGTGGATAAGGAGGACAAGTAGGTTGAAAATTGGACTCGGGGGAGGTGAATCCCCACTGACTCTGTGAAGAGTTGAAATTATCATGGAAATTATGGTTATAAGATTGGGGACATGGGTTATATTGATTCGGATAAGACCAATCCGGCACACTAGCTTGGTTAAAGTTATGATATGCCGGGTTGGTAATATCCGAAAAAGAAGTCGGCGTGTAATATGGATTACTATTAAAATTGGAAAAATTGTTGTTATAAACCATATCACACAATAAAATACAAACAAAAAACAAACAAATAAGCAAACAAAAAAGAAAAAAATTCTAAACTAAGTTAGGGTAGACCTATGACCTGGACGACTCCTAACTGGTTAGACTGTCCACGGGAGGTATAATGCAGACTTTGACCACAAGCTAATCAGCCAGGTCAGGGCAAGATTGGTGGGAGGTTTTCTATCAAAGACGTTCCTTAATTAAATAACCACCAACCTTCGGGCTTTCAGCCCTTAATCCCTTTCCTAGACACTGATTTGGCAGGAGTCAAATTCCAACACCTTTCCCCCTTAGGATAATCTCCTAATTGAATCTGAGATGTCCCTAGGGCCAACATCTACTCATTTTTTAGTTTGGCTCGGGTTAGTGAGTGCTTGGAATCTGATTTTTGGGCCAAGGAAGGGTGATTAAATCCCCATCTTATCTTGTTATGGGGTGGTGCCCTTAAGATCAGTTTGTGCAAGTGTACAAGATATGTAAACAAGATTCACTCAAAGCGATGTAAATCAACCAAGAGATGAGTCCTATTCTAGATGCAATGCGAACGTACCTTGCTCCAGCACTCTTCAATAGTAAAGTAAATGAATTGAAAAGACTTATGCCTAAAATGCAAACGTCTAATCAATTTTTTAACTTTTTCAACAAATGTTTTACTGTTGGTCTATAGCAGGTTTTTGGTGATGGCATATAAGAAATAAAGTTTGCAGAAAACTATAATTTTGCAAAGAAAGTAGCCCTGCAAAAAAAAAAAAACAGTCAGTAGTGAACTCTTCCTTGCGGCGGAAACGCGGCCAGGGCCGAGCAAACGCCGCAATTCAGAGAGTACTTGGTCTCTGCTTTCTAGAGCAGAGGCCCAAGACCACTTATATGTTACTGCAATCTTTTTTCCTGCTTTTCCTGCCCTGTAACCTGCAACAGAGAAGAAAAATTTGTTTTAGTTCCAAAAATTCAACAAAGACCGTTACACTCCCCGGCAACGGCGCCAAAAATTTGATTGAACTTGAACCTGCACAAAAATACAGAATTTTAGAACTAAGAATAGGATGTGCAAGGTGCTCAATTCTACTGCGATAGCAAGTGGCTATGCGGGTCGTGATCCACAAGGAGGGTTAGCGATAGAAGCGTTCAAGGTGTGTATTGAAATCTTTGTGAAGAAAAACGAAGGTTCTTCTTTGTTTTAAGAAATGAAAATGAAAAAAAGAGTTAAGTTAAAGTTAAAAAGAAAACGATAGATGGAGAAGGTGGAGAAAATCAGAAAACGACTATGTACAAATGAATTGAAAAAGAAGGAAAAAGATTTGAAAGATGTGGTGATCTATACTAAAGACATAAAAGAAAAGAAAGAAGGTTAAAGAAATACTTACCAAGTTTGGTTGATGACTTACTTGGAACCCTTGCATATTCTACCTTGCTTCAGAGGCGTTCAACGCATACTCAGTCCCCATTCGCATTATATCATCAAGACGAACAAGAATGAAGTTATACGGATCTTGAGGAGGAGAACGTCACCATTAAATATCGTTGGCACTCACATAGATATTGCTATACTGATGCTTCTTGATTCACTTGCATTCTCATCAAAACCAAAAGAGGTAAAGTAAAAAGAAGAAGAAGAAAATGAAAGTAAAGAAGAACATAAAAAAATATTACCTTTTATTGCTTGAAACGATGGAAGAAAGGAGAAGGGTACATGGTGTCACTCTCAACATAAGCCTCTCTCTTACTTACATGCTTCTCAATCTAACCTAAGCTTACATACAAATTAAAATTACATAAAAAGAAAACAAAAACCTATGCTACAAAGAGTGAAAAACTAGACTAATTCCTATCTCTGCATGGTCGTTCCATTTTCAGTGTAAATCCTGCCATTTTATAGGCAAAAACCCAACCTACAGGAGAGGATAAAGATAGGGGGAGCAAACGCTCCCCCTAACTCCATAACAGAGCACGGAAACGCAGTTTGGCCGCGTTTCCGTGGTCTTACTATCGCCAGGTGGCCACAGCCTGTTGGTGGAGCTCCCCGGCTTCTCGTTCTGGCTTTATCTTCAGTTGGATTTACAATTTAAGTCCGGGATTTTGACGAAATGGCCTTTTCCTTGGCTTCAAACGATCAATTCTGGGAGGATTCTTCTCAACCAGTTTTTAACCTCTCTGATTTTGCCCTGATTCACTGGGTTCGAATTAATTCTGATTTAATTCAGAATTTAGTGGGCTTTGGGCTCATTTCTTTTCACTCTCCTTTAGGAATGGGCCTGCAAATAAATTAAACATTTAATTAGGACAATGTAGAGTTTTATTCTATAATAAGTATGGGAATATGATAATAAATGTGCAACATTAGCGACCAATCATTGGGAACTCCATTTCATTTTTTGATTCAATAATGACCCTGGTATCCTTATCGGATTTTTCCTCTATTCCAGAGTCAAACTTGAATTCTGTACCAGTACACCGTGAAATAGAATCACCAATCTCTTATGATCACACTTCATTAATAGGGACAGTGTGTGAACATCAATTCTTTGGTCTGGACCCTATTTTTGAACCAATTTCGACTCTCATTGTTGACTCTTGACTTGATCTGAGTCAACTTCCAGAGTTGGTATCGGTTTTTGTTCCTATTCCATTTGAGTCCAAATCAATCATCTCTCAAAATCACACTTCATTGTTGGATAAGAATGTTGAAGAAAGTGACTCAGTAATTATTTTTGAAAATTGAAAATTAGATGGGGATGATTTTGTAAATAAGATCATTCATTCAATCAACATTTTATTGGGTCATATTAAAGAGGTCATTGGTGGGTTCCTGCATGATCCACGCTATTTTGATTGGGTAGCAACGCTTGGCCCAATCAGACCACCACCGGAGCCACCCCCTTAAGGTAATCTCCTTCCCTCTCCATTTGTTTCATGCGTTTACACATTCACGATGTATTGAGGACCATGCATGAGATAAGTGTGGGGGAGGGGTTACTAACATAGTTAGTTTTATATTTTCTTTCTTTTACACTTCTTTTCAAAAAAAAAATTTCTTTTCTTTTTACAAAACTTTTTGAAACAAGAAAAATAGTTTTTGATTTATTTTTTTATCTTAGGTATTAGGAAGACCTAAAATTATGAAATTTTAAACCAAGTCAAAATAATAGATCTTGTCTAAATTATAGGATAAGAAAGTAAGATTGAAAAGATAATTTGATCTTAAATTTTTTGCCTTAGATTTATGCACTCCACACTTACACAATTTTTGGAACAAAGACTGAAAATGCCATAAAATATATATAAATAAACAAAATTAAGATACCAAAAATCACTTATTGAAGTTGGGTAATTATGCCTCAGGAAGCATGATTATTCATACCTAAAATGGTGAACAAAAAAAAAATAAAATAACCCCCTTTAGTTTTCTGGCCTTGTTTACTCGAGTCCTTAAGTCCGAGGGATGTTTTCTCATATGGTGCCCTCAGACCATCTGGTTTGGGAGTCACCAGCTAAAGGCTCACTACCCGGGTAAATAAGAAAGCCTAAGAAAACTAAGAGAAGAAAAAAGAAAAAATAAATAAATAAATAATATATATTAAATAAATGGCATGAAAGTTTGAGTCGATATCCCAAAAATCTTCACAGTTCACAAAGTACATATTTTTTCTAAGAGTTTTATAAAAGATCAAAGAGTCAATTCAATTTTAAATTCTTACATTTAATTTATAACAAGATTTTTTTGCATTTTGACTTAGTTTAAGAAAGAAAAATTTCTGGTTAACCTCTGACCTTGGATCACTTATATTTTCACAAAAATACTTCAACACTTTTCTCTATTTCAAAATGTGTTTTCAAAATACTAACATTTGATTTCTTTCTTTATGGATTTGTGGGTTAATCCACTGGAAACCCTCAAGAGACAAAACTCCTCATCTAGGGAAAACTTAGAAGTTTAACGGCTTGTTGCACATGCTCAGTGCAATCGCGTCACCTGCGAAAGTGGTGTAATAATTTCTTAGTTTTTTTTTTGCTCGGGATGAGCAAAAGATAAGTGTGGGGATGTGACTAGTCTCTAATTTTGCATAATTTGTATCACATCTTCACATTGATTTCATATTAAATTTTGCTAATAAAGCTTTGCTTCCTTGATTCTAGGTCCATGGTGTGCAATGAAGAAGAAGACCCTAAATCACCATTTAATTGGTGATTAAAAGCCTATTAAAGATAGCCATTGACCTAGAGAGCTGATTCTGTAAAAACCAGGGGCTGCAAAGACGAAACTGGGCACAGGGCCTGACAGGGGACAGATGGGACCGCGCGCGGCTCGAAGCGCTGCGCGCGCGGCCGCGCTTCGGGCCAGGGTTTGTCCCCTGGCCCCCCTCTTCCCTGGTGGCTATAAATACCCCTCTGGGTTCCATAGAAGGGAGAGATCCAGAGTTTTAGCAAGTTTTTGTAATTTTTTTTTTTAGGTTGTAATTGTTGTAGTTGTTCTTCTTCTAGTTGTTGTTTTAGCCATTAGAGTGAAAGAGAGAGAGTGTAAGTGTTGTATTTGAAGGGTGACAAGCTAATACAAGTACTACTTCTCTTCCTTCTTTCAATTTACTTGTGCTTTCCTTTAGTTTTACTTCATTGTTGTAGTGTAAACTCCTTACTCTTTACTTCTTCCTTTTGTTGTTTCTTGTTGTAGTGTAACTTCCTTCTTCTCCACTTCTTTTTCTTTGTTGTTTCTTTTACTTTTATGGCTAACTAACTTTTCTATAGCATGGCTAACTAACTACTAACCCACTAATTTCTAACTTCTTGACTGATAACCCGAATGAGTCAATAGTGTCAAACAAACCTTGTGCAAACAAGAGCTATGGCATCTTAAGACGAGGGTTCTAACTCTAACTTCCTACAAGTGTCTACTTTCTTATATTTCATACTTAAATATTTTTTTGATGATCTATGGGTTTTGTACTTTGCTTGTTGTTGTAAGTTAGAGACTTTCCTTTTAACTTTGCCGATACCATTAGTGCACTCGTGTCTTCCCGTATTCTCGCCTTTTAATGGATCTTGATATAGGAATGTTTGAGTTTTTACCGTGTAAAGCGAAGTTATAGGAAGAACTTTCACTCAATTTCCACGTGAATAGTTCCAATGCATAAGGGTTGTGCTTGCCTATGATCCATTGTGAGGCCACATCTTCAAGAAGTTAGGGATTAGTGGGAGCGCTTATTAGAAAGTTAGCCATGCACCTTTACCATTAAGAAAAACTCACTTTTACAAACCACCAAAATATTTTCCAACAATTCTTCAAACAACTTGTTTTCACTTTTCAATTCATTATTTGGAAACAAGAACTTTCTTTCTTTTTGAACTTTGAAACCGCATCAAGCTTCTATCGCCTCCCTCCTTGTGGATACGACCCGTATAGCCGCTTCGCTACTACGGAAGAATCGCAAAAGCAGTAACTTCGACCCACTCCCTTTCTACTTTTCTTGTGCTTGCTTTTTGCCAATAAAATTTTGAGGGTTTACTAACATAGTTAATTTTATATTTTCTTTCTTTTACACTTCTTTTCAAAAAAAATAAAAAATTTCTTTTCTTTTTACAAAACTTTTTGAAACAAGAAAAATAGTTTTTGATTTATTTTTTTATCTTAGGAATTAGGAAGACCTAAAATTATGAAATTTTAAACTAAGTCAAAATAATAGACCTTGTCTAAATTATAGGATAAGAAAGTAAGATTGAAAAGATAATTTGATCTTGAATTTCCTTAGATTTATGCACTCCACACTTACACAATTTTTGGGATTGAAACAAGACTGAAAATGCCATAAAAAATATATAAATAAAAACAAAATTATGATACCAAAAATAACTTATTGAAGTTGGGTAATTATGCCTCAGGAAGCATGATTATTCATACCTAAAATGGTGAACAAAAAATAAAATAACCCCTTTAGTTTTGTGGCCTTGTTTACTCGAGTCCTTAAGTCCGAGAGATATTTTCTCATCTGGTGCCCTAAGACCATCTGGTTTGGGAGTCACCGGCTAAAGGCTCACTACCCGAGTAAATAAGAAAGCCTAAGAAAACTAAGGGAAGAAAAAAGAAAAAATAAATAAATAATATATATTAAATAAATGGCATGAAAGTTTGAGTCAATATCCCAAAAATCTTCATAGTTCACAAAGTGCATATTTTTTCTAAGAGTTTTATGAAAGATCAAAGAGTCAATTCAATTTTAAATTCTTACATTTAATTTATAATAAGATTTTTTTGCATTTTGACTTAGTTTAAGAAAGAAAATTTCTGGTTAACCTCTGACCTTGGATCACTTATGTTTTCACAAAAATACTTCAACACTTTTCTCTATTTCAAAATGTGTTTTCAAAATACTAACATTTGATTTCTTTCATTATGGATTTTGTGGGTGTGATCCGCTGAAAACCCTCAGGAGACAAAACTCCTCCTCTAGGGGAAACTTAGAGGTTTAACGCTTGTTGCACTGCTCAGTGCAATCGCGTCACCTGCGAAAGTGGTGTAATAATTCCTTAGTTTTTTGTTTTGCTCGGGACGAGCAAAAGATAAGTGTGGGGGTGTGATTACTCTCTTATTTTGCATAATTTGTATCACATCTTCACATTGATTTCATATTAAATTTTGCTAATAAAGCTTTACTTCCTTGATTCTAGGTCCATGGTGTGCAATGAAAAAGAAGACCCTAAATCACCATTTAATTGGTGATTAAAAGCCTATTAAAGATAACCGTTGACCTAGAGAGCTGATTCTGTAAAAACCATGGGCTGCAAGGATGAAACCGGGCACATGGCCTGACAGGGGACAGATGGGACCGCGCGAAGCTCGAAGCGCTGCGCGCGCGGCCACCGTATGGCCGCGGCTGCGGCCGCGCTTCGGGCCAGAGTTTATCCCCTGGCCCCCCTCTTCCCTGGTGGCTATAAATACCCCTCTGGGTTCCATAGAAGGGAGATATACAGAGTTTAGGGTAGTTTTTCATTCCATTTTGTAGTTTAGTTTAGGTTAGGTTAGTTCTTCTTCTCCCTCTTTGTATTTTTCATTTTGTAGATATTGTAATAGGGAGAGAGAGTGGTTCATGCTTGGAATGCAATAGTGCTTGTAATAGAAGGTGACAATCTATGAAAGGTGCTCTCTTTACCTCTCTATGTTTTCTTCTCTCTAATCTCTTTTACATGTGTAGCTAACTTTTCTCTCATGGTAACTAACTACTAACCACTAACTTGCTAACTTCTTTTATGATAATCCACATGAATCTAAGAGCCTCGGTTTGGCCTTGCTCTTGCAACAGCCATTGATGGCTCATGATGATAGATCTAACACTCTAACTTCCTAACCACTAACAAGCTTACAATACTTTACTTCATGCTTGCTCTTATTGGGTTTTGATGATTTAAGTGTAGCTTGCACTTGTTTGTTGATTGGGTTGTGATGAGTTACATATGGGTCATGCTTTGAATCGCTCTTGAACCAAGGACTAGTGATGGCCAATGATACATGTGAGGCAACTATCACTAAGATGTTAGCATGTTAGTGGAGTCATTAGTAGCTAGTGCCATGAGTTTTCTTTCTTTTTCACTTTGTTTAGAAACATTCCAAAAATCACAAACATATTCTTTTCTATGTCTCCCACTTCTTTGTGTTTCACCGTACTTCTCTTTTCATTCTTTTCTTTCTTTTCTTTTCATTCTTTAAAATTTTGAAGAATTTTTAACAAACACGTGAATCAACCGGTAAAGCTTCTATCGCCTCCCATCCTTGTGGATTCGACTCGTTTTAGCCTCTATGCTATAACGGAAGTATCAAGGAAGCCAAAGCACACACACTTTAAATCTTCATTTCAAAATATACACTTTTGTGCATGGTTTTACCTCGATCAACAACTGAGATAGGATTCACTGCAGGGTTCCCGGGGATGACTGACATCCCATACTGTTACTGTTATACTGTTACTGTAGTACCAGGCGGTACGTCCTGGTTCAGCGCTAGGAGTTTGGGCCATGGTCCCGAGTATGCATGGGACCCACCTAAGGCATGGATAATATCTCATCTATCAGTTCCAATAATATAGGGCTTCGATTGGCACATGTGATAGGCGTGGTGTGGGATACGTCTATTACATGTGACAATTGGTATTCACTGATATAATTAATAATCATAAAACGTGTATACTTAACTGTTATTAATTTAATGTACTGTGACTGATTGTGTTCACCTGATACAACACATGACCTGATTGTACACTAGACTCTAGCACTCACTGCCTTTATTACTGTCTCTTTATTTCATTACTTTATTGATGATCTGATTGTTTTATTATCATATTGTAATTCATCACATTATATGCACGTGCACCTTCCCCTTTATTTTACACATTCATTAGAAGTTCTGACTCCATAGATTTGCGCATCCAAGTCTATGTATGTTATCTTACTGATCAGATATTTGGAGAGGAGCATAACATTATGAGGAGCCAGAGTTCTCTTACTTGATCATCCTTTCTCGGTATTTTCTTACTTTTCTTTATTCCTATTGCTTTCATGATTCTTTGCATTGAACTCAGTACTTGTTCTATTCCTTTATTCACCTACTATCATTGTGTTAGAGATTTATATGTCATTTTGCAGTCATTTTGATTCTTCAAAGTGATTATATAGCTTATTCGGGTTACTTTAGGCTTAGCGTATATACGTGGGGTATTCTTCTCGCGTATATACATCATCGAATCTCGTCGTGACTTTGTTTCTACATATTTTGGGAAGCGGAGCATGACAACTTCACTCCACTCAGGCTCCTCATCAATGAGGTCTTCAAAGCCATCAAGGACCAATCGTGGGTCAGGGTGCCCGAAATCAATATGGTACAATCCTACACTTCTCGGAGCAGAATTCTTACCATGATAGTAAAGGGTACAAGATCATCCACTACTAAAGCCTCCAGAAATACCTGGAAAAGCTCGCCCACCCGGGCTTCTTTAAAGAATACATCCTTACCCTGAAGTAGCCCCCGGATCAAGACAGCCTAACGCTCTGCCACTTGCCCAACTACAACACATGTTACACAATACAAAGCAATTGAATAATCCTACATCTCCAATAAAGACAGGGGAGTACCTCCATCCATGTGCCCCCTATATTTCAATTATATTCCATGTATTCTATTTCAGTTATCAAATAAAATTATATTTTTTTCGGTAACTATTGTAGTTCTACCAAATTCGTCGCTCCACTGCTGGGATTTCCCCCACTCGGAGATGACTGCGAACCCAACTTTGTTGTTGGGATTTTCCCCCACTCAGAGTCCCTAGCTTGCACATGATGAGATTTTCCTCACTCAGAGATGGCAACGCAGGCACCAGCCTACATGCTTCCCCTCGATTAGCTTACGGGCAGTCAAAATCCTCCGTCGTGGGATTTTCGCCCCTCAAAGTCCTTCCTTCATTGCTGAGATTGCCCCCATGGTTAAACCAAAGCTTGTATGTCCCACTAATGGGATTTCCCCAACGCAGAGACGGCAACACAGGCACCAGCCTACGAGCTTCCTCTCGATTAGCTTACAGGCAGTTGAAACTCTTCGCTATGGGATTTTCCCTACTCATTGTTGGGATTTTCTCACAGTCTAACCAAAGCTTGCACGTGTCGCTAATGGGATTGCACCCACTCAGAGATGGCAACACATGCACCATTTGATCGGGGATTTATCATGCACAAAAACGTGTGTTATAGAAAATCAATAAAAGTATGTGTGCTTTAGCTTTCTCGATATTTTAGTTATTGCATATAGGCTATAAGGGTCGAATCCATAGGGATGGAAGGCGATAGAAGTATTAACAATTCTTATTCACATCGGTTGTTAATAAGTTCTTCTTTGTTAAAGAAAAAGAAAAGAAAACTGGAAGTGATAAGTGGAGAAAGCGATGAAAACAGCGAAGTAAAAATGATCAAGAAGTGGTTTTTAAATCAGTGAAGAAAAAGTAAGAAAGTATAAATAAAGTAAATAAGAAAGAAGCGCAGTGAAAAACTTTAAGAAGTGATTTAGAAAGTGGTTTAATAAACAAAATAGAAAAGATAGAGTTTGTGGTGGAAAGGATGAAAACAATGGTGAAGTAAGAAGGTGATGAAAATGCCGATAAGAAAAAAATAAAAAGGTTTTGAAATTGGTTTTAAAAATAAGACAAAAGGAGAAGAAAACTCATGGCTACTAACTACTAAGTGCTCCACTAATCATGCTAGCGTCTTAGTGATAGTTGCCACACATGGATCCTTGGCCATCACTAATCCTTGGCTTCTCCAAGAGATGTATCAAAGCATGGCACATAAGATGGTTCTTCACATTCGAACTTGTATCAAGTGCAAGCAAATCAAAACATTATCTCATCAAAACTGTTGGAAGCATGCATAAAATAAGAGAGTTAGCTTGTTAGCAAGTTAGAATGTTAGAATCCCTCATCAAGAACCATCAATGGCTCTTGCAAGAGCAAAGCCTTGTAGAGGCTATCAGATTCATGTGAATTATCATGTAAGAGGCTAGATGATTAGTGGTTAGTAGTTAGATTGTCATGAAAGAAAAGTTAGCTAGTCATGTTAGAGGTTAGAAAAGAAACCATGAAAGAAAGGAGGAAGCTTTCATAGATTGCCGCTCTCTATTACATCAATCTCTCTCTCTCTCTTTCTCTCCTGAATCAACTCTGCCCTAATATATGACCTAAATAAAAAGAAAATACAAAATATATTAAGAAGAACAATTATACTACACTATACTAAAGAAGAATAAACCTTACCCTACAACTCTCTAACCCCATCTCTGATCCAAAATTGCAGTATTTATAGGCATAGGAAGATTCTGGAAGGCAAAACGAGGCCATGCGTTGAAGATCGACGCGTGGCCTCACTACTTTGCCATGGATCCGCGGCATTTGTCACGGACCCGAAGCAATACCAGGGACCCAGGTCTCTAGTTTCGCTCTGTAGCTTTGTCCAGCTTCGAGGACTTTCTGGATGTTTCTGGTTTTGGGTAAATTGGATGCGTTTTTCTTCAGATTCGTTCCCAATTTCTGAATCCAATGTATCTTCTAGAAGCTTTCTAGATTTATTTTCAAGCAATGTGATTTAATTACCTGAAATTAAGTTTAATTAGGCTTTTATTCTAACTTTGTCCATGAACTCTTAATTATCTGCAAAATAAACACAAATACGGTTCAGAAACGATGTTTTATTCATAACTCGGCAGGGAAATGCGATATAATAATGCTGAATTGTATACTAATAACACCCTTACATTTATCTTTTGCTCGTCCTGAGCAAAACAAGAAAAAGAAAAAACTAAACAAAGAATGTTATTATACCACTTTTGCAGGTGACCCGGTTGCACGGAGTGTGTGCAACAAGCCGTTAAACCTCTAGGTTTCCTCTAGAGGAGGAGTTTTATCACCTGAGGGTTTTTACCGTGATTACACCCACAAAATCTATAGGAAAAGAAAATAAAAGTTAGTGTTTTGAGAATGCTTTTTGAAAGAGAAAAGTTTTTGAAATAATTTTGCAAAAATTTAAGCGATCTAAGGTCATAAGTTCACCAAAAATTATTCTTCCTTAAACTTAGTCTAGAAAGAAGATCTTGTCATCAATTAAGTTAACAATTCAAAATTATATTGAATATTTTATTCTTCATAAAACCTAGATAATATGCACTTTGTGATAGTGTAGATTTTAAAAGTTTTTAAAATATTTTTGTAAAAATTTAAGCGATTTAAGGTCATAAGTTCACCAAAAATTATTCTTCCTTAAACTTAGTCTAGAGTAAGATCTGGTCATCAATTAAGGTAAGAATTCAAAATTGTGTTGAATATTTTATCATTTATAAAACCTAGATAATATGTACTTGTGATAGTGTAGATTTTTGAGATTTCAACTCCAACTATCAAGCCATTTATATATATATATTCTTTTTCTTCTCTTAGTTTTCTGAGGCTTTATAGTTTACCCGTGCAGTGAGCCTTCAGCCGATGACTCCCAAATCAGATGATCATAGGGCACCAGATGAGAAAACATCCCTCGGGCTTAAGGACTCGAGTAAGCAAGGTCACAAAACTTAGGAGAATTATTTATTTTTTTGACAACCGTTAGGCGTGAATAATCATGCTTCTTGAGGCATAGTTATCTAGTTTTAATAAATGGGTACTTTTATTCATATATATCATATATTTTTTATTTATTTTTGCTTTATGACATTTTAGATCCTTATTTCCATCCCAAAAATGTGTAAGTGTGAAGTGCATACTCTCTAAGATAAAAAATTCAAGATAAAATTATCTCTCCAATCTCTCTTACTTAACCCATAATTTAAACAAGATCCGCTATTTCAACTAAATTTAAGATGTCATAATTAAGATTTCCTTAGTTTTTAAGATCATCTTAATTTTCTAAAAAATAGATCAAAATTTTGTCTCTTGTTTCAAAATTTTTAAAGAAGTAAAACAAAAAGAGATTTCTAAAATATTCTAAAAAAAGTGAAAATCTAAAAACTTTACGTTCGTAGACCCTTCCCCATACTTATCTCATGCATTGTCTTCAATGCATCGTGAATGTATGTATGCATGAAAATACAGAGCGATAGAGAATTCACCTCGAGATAGCGGTTCTGGTGGCTGTCTGATTGGTGCACGAAATGCGGCCCAATCAAAATTATAGATAAGAAAAATATCCCTCGGGTTTAAGGACTCGAGTAAGTAAGGCCGCAAAACTTAAGGGGATTATTTGTTTCTTTTGACCGCCATTAGGCGTGAATAATCATGCTTCTTGTCGCATAGTTATCCAGCTTGAATAAGTGGATTTTTATTCATATATACCATATATATATATTTTTTTTTATTTTGATTTATGGCATTTTAGGTCTTTGTTTTCATCCCAAAAATGTGTTAGTGTGAAGTACATACTCTCTAAGGTTAAAAATTCAAGATAAAATTATCTCTCCAATCTCTCTTACATAACCTATAATTTTAAAAAAGAACCATTATTTCAGCTAAGTTTAAGATGTTATAATTAAGGTTTCTTTGTTTGTAAGATCATCTTAATTTTTTCAAAAATAGATCAAAATTTGTCTCTTGTTTCAAAAAATTTTAAAGAAAGAAAAACAAAAAGAAGATGTCTAAAAATATCCTAAAAGAAGTGAAAAAAAAATCTAAAAACTATACGTTAGTAGACCCTCCCCCACACTTATCTCATGCATTGTCCTCAATGCATTGTGAATGTATGTAGGCATTAAAATATAGAGGGATGGAGAGTTCACCTCAAGGTAGTAGTTCCGGTGGTGCTCTGATTGGTGCACGAAAGGGGGCCTAATCAAAATTATGTGGAGTTCGAAGGAACCCGCCAGTAACCTCTCTATTATAACCCATTGTTATAATGTATACATGGATGAATTTTATTAAAAATTTACCTTATCTAATTTCAAATTTTATAAATAATTCAGAGTCATTATTATCAACACTTATATTCCAAAATAGAGTGTAAAATGTTGAAATGATTGATTTGGGCTCAGAAAGTACAGGAATTAATATCGACTCAGGAAATTGACTGAAGTCAAGTAAAGATTTAGAAGTCAAAATTTGTTCAGGAAGTGGGTACAAATCAAGAAGTTGAAACTCTAGTCCACATTCATTTTCCCACAATAGAATGTGACTTTCTAAGATTGGTGATTCAAGTTCAAGAATAACAGGTATAGGAATCAAAACTGACTCTAAAATGTTACACAAATTTGATAACAAAACATGAGTCAATATTGATTCAAAAATTTGAACTGGATCGCAAATTTGAAAATCTGGGTCACATTCTTGATTGAGTTCAATTTCATAAAAATGAGAACTTGTCAATTTGTCAATAGGATTTTCAAAAGTATGGTATAGGTCAAGTTCAATGTATTTATTTTGAAAGATTGGTGATTCAATTTCATGATGAATGGGCATGCAATCCAATACTGACTCGGGAAAGTGATTAAAATTGGGAAAAGATACCGGAGTCAATATTGAGTCCAGAAGTGGAATTGAATTATCAAGTTGAGGTTCAAGATCACATTTATGCTCAAATTCAATTTCAGAAAAAGGATAACTTGCTAAAATGTTAGTGTGGTTCTCAAATTTTTGATTTGGGTCAAGTTCTAATGGGTATGATGAAATTGAATCTTGGTTTCCTAAACAATATGATTCTTGGGTCCAATCGATAGAGTTAGAGATATAAGGATTGGTCAAAGGTTGACAAGAGAGAATTTTCTCGCTCCTATTAACCAATCCGCTTATTATTGAGTTTAACCTACTGATAGGCCGGATAACAGAATTTCGAGTCTGAATCATGTCTCCTATACTTTGTGCAATTGATTCTTCTTGAAAAGTGAGTATGTAAGTTGGTTTTGGAAATTGTGGTGAAATTGTGAGTCTATTAGATTTGGAGATTGTTGCTCAGACTTACGTAAAGCTTCCATACTTTTCTCTAAGATAGATTTTTTTATAGTTGGATGTTCTGAAAAAGAAGTATGTGAAGCCTGGTTATGGGAAAATGATGAGTCCAACATGTTTTGAGATTGTCGCTCGGACTCACGCAAGAGTTTCATACTTTTTTTCAGGATTGATGGTTTTTTTGAATAAGTGAAACTGGAAAGGATGAGTATGAATCTTGAAATTGTGGTTGACATGTTGAGTCCAACAAGTTTTGAGATTGTTGCTCGGACTCATACAAGAGTTCTATACTCATGTCCAAGACTGATGATTGATCATTTTGAAGCGGTAGAATCTTTAAAATATTGTGAAATTGGGGAGTCTAACATTTTCTAAAATTTTTGCTCGGCCTCTGATCGGGGGAAAATCGTGCACAAAATATGTCATTTTGAATTCACTAAGTAAAGTGTGTGTGTTTTGGCTTCCTCGATACTTCCATTATAACATAGAGGCTAAATCGGTCGAATTCACAAGGACAGAAAGTGATAAAAGCTTTACCGGTATATTCACGTGTGTGTTAACGACTCTTCTATGTTTCAAAGAATGAAAAAAAAGGAAAATAAAGAATGAAAAGAGAAGAATACGGTGAAAATAAAGAAGTGAAAAACATAGAAAAGAATATATTTGTGACTTTTGTAATTATTACTAAAATAAAGTAAAAAGGAAAAAACTCATGGTTACTAACTACAAATGGCTCCACTAATCATGCTAACCTCTTAGTGATAGTTGTCTCACATGTAACCTTGGCCAACACTAGTCCTTGATTTAAGAGCATTTCAAAGCATGACCCATAAGATCACTTTCACATCCAACTAAACAACAAGTGCAAGTTACACTTAAGCCATTGAAACTAAACTAGAATAAACATGGAATAAAATAATGTTAGCTTGTTAGAGAGTTAGATATTAAAGTGTTAGAATCCATCATCATAAGCCATCAATAGCTCTTATAAGAGCAAAGCCAAGTACAAGCTATTAGATTCATGTAGATTATAAAGTAAGGAGTTAGCAAGTTAGTGGTTAGTAGTTGAACGTACACCTAGAGGGGGGTGAATAGGCGTATGGATAATCTAATGACAAATAATGCGGAATTAAAAACTAAATGCAACACACTTAGTGTAACCAAAGAGTGTAGCCGAATTCTCAGTGAAGGGCTCTGGACTATCTTCTCTAAATTCCTCTAAATAAGAGTTAAGGTGCTATATGAAGCTCTCTTGGTTGAACACAAGTGAGGCACACAAACAAGTCCAAGCATATAAATGATATGAATAATATGAAATGATGCAAGGCACAATATAAGAGAGAGAGAGAGAGTTAGAGATAGTGGATCAAACTCAAACACAAAGATATGTTTCGAGGTTCGAGCACCAAGCTCTACGTCCCGCCTTCACACAGAAGGATTTTCACTATAGCGTCCACACAAGACTTCCCACACAGGGAATCTCCACGGAGGATTTGGGCAAATACAACTTGAGAGTACACAACTCCTCTCTCAATAAATACAACCTCTCACTAGAGGCTAGGCACAAAGCCAACACAAGATCAACCTCTCACTAGAGGGATACCAACAAACTCAATCACCTCCACACTTAGAGGGAAAGGCACAAAGCCAAAGCAAAGGAAAGGGTTTACAATACTTGGTGATCTTAAAGACCACAAACTAATTCTTTCTCACAAAACAATGATCCTAATAGATAGGATAGATAGATAGCTCAAGTGTGAGAATATAAAGAGTTTGAAAATCAAAATCACAAAGAAAAACTCTAGGGACAAACTGTAGATAGAAATGTAAATAAAGATCAAACCAATTCCCAATGACTTTTCTTTTCTTGATTTTTTCCAACCCTTTAAAACAAATAAAGATAAAATCTTTAAGCCCAAAACTCTTTTAAAACTTGTAGCTAAAGCACTTCTAAAGATGAGAAAATTTGCTCTTAAAATTGTTAGTTAAAACAGCTCAAAGAGGTGGGTGTATATAGCCCACAAACAAATCTGCCCGTTGGCAACAGGAAAGGGTAGTTTTACCCTTCCGTCGACCGGCCGGTCGACCGGCCAACGATCACTTTTCTGACCGTTGTGCCTACAGTCGACGGCCCGGTCGACCAACCCCCACCCGAGAGTGGGGTGCTCTCCGTTGGTCGACCGCGCGGTCGACCGGCCAAGTGGGTAGGCTTTTGTGCACGTCTTGTGCACATCAGTCGACCGTGACAGTCGACCCGCTCTTGGTGCGGTCGACCGCCCGGTCGACTGCCAGAGCAATCTGGTCAGGGATTTAAGGATTAAAAAACTTGTCTTTTTATTACAAATTAAATCCCATAAAATCACATAAATTTCACAAAAATAAGTTCTTGTATTATCTTAGAAATACAAATATGTGTGACTAAAATTCAACACATATTACAAACTATTTGAACCATTTTTGTAATATGAAAATTTGCCTTTGAAACAAAAACCGTATTTCCCAAAAACTAGGGTTTTGAAATGGAAAACCGTTTTCTCTAAAACACATGTAAATATAAAGATATGATATTGAAACAACTTTGAAGCATATTGTATATGGATAAAATCCAATATACATATAAGGATTTATATCTATGTTTTTGATATGAAATCAAAAAATAAGTTTTATTTAAATACAAAACTCCAACTCATGAAATAGACTATCAAAGTATGTTTTTCTAAATAGATGAAGCGTAGATGTATATAGATCAAATATAATATACATTAAACCATGTAAACTTATTTTGATTCTATCTATTCATGAAAACCATATATATGAAAAATCGAAACCGGTTAAACCAAAAACAAATTAAAACTTGTGTGCATACTTGAGTATATCAACACTATCTAATCTTTATAATAAGATCTAAACAATCTTAGACTAAACAAACCGATGTCTTCTTGTAGAACTCCTTCTCCAAGTCGACTCGATCCAAACACGATCCAACGAGCTTGACTCCAACCGAGTACTAGATGTGATCTTGACGCTCGAGCTCTTGAATCAACATGTGAAAGCTCCGAAACACCTTTGTTGAAGCTAATCACCTACTAATATCTTAATCAAATATCTGAAACTAAATATCACAAGATTATTAGTAAACTATAACTACATGAGTTAATCACCATCAAAATTAGAGTGAAGGGCTTCTGGGCCAACAATCTCCCCCTTTTTGATGATGACAAAACTCATGGAGTTATATATGCATGGATTAAAGTTAAGCTTCATAGAAGCTCCCCCTTAACTCATGCATAACAATAAACAAATAGATATGCAATGTATGCTCAAAACAAGTATGCATAAATGAGCACAAATATTTAATATCTAATGTTTATTTCCTCATTTTTGCATAAACAAAACAAATATGCATAGACAATAAATATAAAGGCATGCATATATAAACTCAAATACTTTTCTCCTTTTTTGTCAATTCATCAACAAAGGGGTAAAAATAAACTCAACAAAAATAAACAAAGGGGCATAAAAAATGTTCTCCCCCTTTTTGCATAAAACAAACAATAAAGATACATATATACGATATACTTTCATGAAGAGTAAAGACGTGAAATTAACTCCCCTGCATACATGCATTACATGAAAAAGAGATGATTAGACCATAATCACATAACGCATAATATACTATGTATAAAAGGAGATGTGAAGCTCCTCCAATACACGTGTAAGACATAGAGAAGAGCGGTCAAGCTTCTCAATATGAGATACACTCAACATGAATCTATATATAGAGAAGATGTTAAGCTCCCCTTGCATATAAGCAATACATATCAAAATTTTTGATACCAAATTATGATATCAATTGAAAATAAACAAAAATTTTAAGATACCAAAAGATACTAATTAAAAATATCTTGTAAACTTTTGATACTAATAGAAGATGAAACATTGTATGTTTTTGATACCAATAGAAATATACATGCATTTAGAATCTTGATACCAATTGTAAACATCTTGTAATTTTAATACCAAATGAGAATATTTTATAATTTTGATATCAATTGAAAGTGAAAGCCAAATATTTTTATGTAAACATAACTCATTTCAATATAGATACCAATTTAAAATGAAATATGATACCAATTGAAAAATAAACCTACTATTTAGTTAAATAATTCATTTTGTAATAAATATACCAAATTTTAGAATAAAGCCAATTTAAGATTCTTGATACCAATATTGAAAATGTTAGCATTTTCTAAATTAAAAAGTTTTCATTAAGAGCGTAGGAAACCAATTGAAAAATAATATACCAAATAATATCATTTTCATCATAAAGATTGGGAGTAAGATATCAATTGAAAATACAATCGATTGAAAAAAAAACTTGAAGTTTTCTCTCCCTTTATGAAATACCAATGTAAATGATGCATAAGCTTGTATAAAATACCAATTGAAAAAATAATTGTCATTAAGGACTAAATCAAGCTTAGCATAAATATAATTTGTATTTTAAGATATAAAGATATAGTAAGCACAATCAAATCATGTATATATGTATGAAAATGTAAATACCAATAGAAATTGATACTTTTGAAGTTGAAGCATAAATATATAGAAAACCAAAGATGAGTATGCAAACATGAAAATATCAATTGGGATACCAATTAAAAATATGATGAGAATTAAGTGTGTAACTCATACTACCTCTCTTATCATGCACAAGTTATAGATTTACAATTTGAGCCTACAAGGTATGATCGTCCAACCAACCGCCCTTAAAAGGTAGGGGTTTTCAAAAATAAGCTTAAAGATACTTTTAGCATATTTGAAAAACTCTACCAAAATGAAGAATACGCAACTAATTTTTTTGATAATCTTGAAAAACTAGTAATAGATTCTTCAAAATATGAAACCAAGTCATATAAATCATGAAGCATGCATTCAACACAAAATTGACACTCAAGATATAGAAAGCTCAACAAAGTACTCATAAAATAATGTAATGAGTAAACATAATTACAGTGAGTGTATAAGAGTCATGTGAGAAGCATAATCATGAATATAGGCAATGAAGCTCATATGAAGTTCCTTAAAACAAATCAAAATTTAATTTTCATCAAAACAATACTAACTCCAAGGTATATGTATGTTTTGTCAAAACTAAAGGCATACATACATATCCAAACACAATTGAGTCTATAAAGAGATTTTGCATGAAAGGCAAATGACTCAAGGGTATACATGTATATCCAATAGTTTTGGCAAAATTAACATATACATGAAGTTAAACACATATTAATGAAAACATGTACAAAATTAGGAATACAAGTCAAAATGTATGAATCATCAAAACTAGGCTATACTAGTACATCTAATGGGTACAAATGAGCAATCAAGTACAAACATATAATAATCAATTTGTGGCTCATTAGTTGTACAAGCATATGCACAAGTTTTAATGAAAAATTACATCTAAACATGTAATCAAAACATGAAGAAAAAAACAAAACATAAACTAATATGATCATTATATGAATGCACATGTTTAGAGTTATGATATACACGATAGTTAAACTAAAGTGAGAACACAAAATATGGATCCATATGAACATGAGTGTATCTCAAATACTATGCCTGTATGTCATAGGTCTAATTATCATGGTATTTAACATACTAATCATGAAAAACTAAAAACATGCTAAAAATCAATCATGAAAGCGTGTAGGAGTTTAGAGTTTGTTAAAATCATAAGGGAACATCTCTATATCTCAAACCATGGTGGTCCTCTCACCAAACTCTAGAAAGTGATGCATCCAAAATTATCACCGTTTAGCTCGGAACGCATTCACCTCAAGGCACCAATGCTCTCACGTTAAGCGAGAGCCCACACCTACATCAAACAAAATAGGAGTGGCTTTTGATACCCATACTCTTTTGGGTCCATAGGGGTTAGCTCCTTTCCTAGCCCAAACAAATATATTTGTAAAATTTGAATCATTAATTCTATCAAAGCAAAATTTTGCAAGGTGGCCCTTACGTCCACAATGTGTACAAGTGTACATATGAGCATACATTGTGTTATGTGTATGAACGTGAGGAGCATGTGTATGCCGTGGTTTATGTGCATGCATATTTGAAACTTGTTTCTTTCGAAACATGGATTCCAGTCGAGTGTGGTTCAAGGCACATTGGCTCAAAGTGAAGCCCAAACAATCAACACTCTTCTTTAAAATGGATATATCAGTTTTAATAATGGAAGAAGAGGTGAAGCATGCAATAGGTATGCTAGATGATGAAGCTACACTAGCATGGCAGACATGAGTATCTAAATCATTTATTAAATCTAATTCATTTGAAATAGAAATAATTTGTTTTTCAAAGATTCATTTTCTTTTACAGCAAAATCAAGTTTTGAAGATAGAACTTCATTTTTCTTCAAAACAATTTCACAATCATTTCTATTTTTCAAAATTTTATTTTCTTTTAGGGCAACTTCAAGTTGGGATTTCAAAGAGTCCCTTTCATTTGAAATCTCACCCCTCTCTTGCAAAACCAAATCAAGTTTAGAAGACAAATTTTCATTTTCTTCTTTTAATGTATAACTATTCTTTTCAAAACTTTATACTTCGAAATCAAATTTTCACAATTTATAGCTAGTTCATTATTTAAAGCATGTGCATCCATACACTCATTACAAGAAGAACTAGTACTATCATCTAATTGAGTATCCGAATATACCTCAAGGGAGTCATTCCCTTTGACCATGAAGTAACGTTGGTCAGACTCTTCTTCAAAAGATTTCTCCTCTTCATTGATTAGCGTTTGTAGCTTGGGAGATGTCAATATGTTTCACACTGCAAAAGCGGAGTTACAATGAGAAACCGTATTTAAATATTCTTTGCTAAGAGATTTTTTAAGTGCCTTTAGGACTTGTGCATTAGCCTTTTTATGATTGCTATTTCCAAGATAAGATTCCTTGGTAACGGCAAGGTAAACTTGCCAACCTATGGCCTTTAAATGCCAACTCATCCTAACCTTCCATATATCAATTTTAGAGACATCAAACATGGGAGGGTTATCCATGAGTGTGTGTAAACAAATAAGTGTACAAATACAAATGATAGATTAGCAACCAAGATCTCACTCTTAGGTGGTTAAACCTAAAATCAGTAGCGTAGGCTCTGATACCAATTGAAAGTACACATAGAGGGGGGTGAATAGGTGTATGGCTAATTTAATGATAAATAATGCGAAATTAAAAACTAAATGCAACACACTTAGTGTAACCATAGAGTGTAGCCGAATTCTCGGTGAAGGGCTCTGGACTATCTCCTCTAAATTCCTCTAAATAAGAGTTGAGGTGCTATATGAAGCTCTCTTGGTTGAACACAAGTGAGGCACACAAACAAGTCCAAGCATATAAATGATATGAACAATATAAAATGATGCAAGACACAATATAAGAGAGAGAGAGTTAGAGATAGTGGATCAAACGCAAGCACAAAGATATATTTCGAGGTTCGAGCACCCAACCCTACGTCCCTGCCTTCACACAGAAGGATTTTCACTATAGCGTCCACACAGGACTTCCCACACAGGGAACCTCCACTGAGGATTTGGGCAAATACAACTTGAGAGCACACAACTCCTCTCGCAACAAATACAACCTCTCACTAGAGGCTAGGCACAAAGCCAACACAAGATCAACCTCTCACTAGAGGGATACCAACAAACTTAATCACCTCTACACTTAGAGAGAAAGGCACAAAGCCAAAGTAAAGGAAAGGGTTTACAATACTTGGTGATCTCAAAGACCACAAACTAATTCTTTCTCACAAAACAATGATCCTAATAGATAAGATAGATAGATAGCTCAAGTGTGAGAATATAAAGAGTTTGAAAATCAAAATCACAAAGAAAAACTATAGGAAAAAACTCTAGATAGAAATGTAAATGAAGATCAAACCAATTCTCAAAGACTTTTCTTTTCTTGATTTTTCCAACCCTTTAAAACAAATAAAGATAAAATCTTTAAGCCCACAACTCTTTTAAAACTTGTAGCTAAAACTGTAAGATCCCTAGTTAGAAATACTGTATTTTTATTTTCTAAAGTATTTAATTTAATTTACTAATTATTCTTATTATTATTATACTTGATTTATAATTATTACTATTAAATATAAAAATTTATTTTTAAAGATAGTAAATTACACTTTGGCTTTATATACTATTGCCATTATTTCTTATCATTATTTTTAATTACTTATCACTATTAGTATTATTATTATTAATATTGTTAGTGTTTATTAATTATTAATAGTGTTACTAATATTATTATTTATTATTATTATTGTATGGCTAATTATTAAGATTATTATTATCATTAGTGTTACTAATTACTATTAATATTACTAATTATAATTCTTATTTTTATTATTAGTTACTACTATTATTATTGTTATTATTGTTAATATTACTTGTTAATAGAGTTCATTATTATTATTAATGTTATAGTTAATTATTTTAGTGTTATTATTAATCATTAACATTATTATGGTTTGTATTTATTATTATTATTTGTAGTACTTTTCCTTCCCCTTAAGCCTATACTCGTTAACCCGTACCCTTTAGCTTCTACCCGTTAACCCTATACCCATATACCCAATATCCTATATGACTCCCTATATAATCCTTAATTATCTTAACCCTAATCAAATCCCTAACCTAATCATTATCCCCCAATCTCCAATCCAGCCGCCAACACAAAACGCAACCCCATCCCCTCATCCCTTGTCGTGAGTAGCCCCGGCGATCCCCGCCACCACCATTAGCACCATCTCCACCCCACGCCCCCAGCGCAACAACCCACCTGTCCAGCGCCCCCTCCCCTTTGCTGCGCGCATTCAGGCCATGGGCGGCAGCACCACAGGCAGCTTTGATCCAGCAGCTTCTTCCCCTGGCTGCTCCTTCTCTCCCATGGCCGGATCACCCTCCACCAGCCCTCCTTTCGCTTGCTCAGGCCATGCAACAGCAGTCGCAGTCATGGCCCAGCCAGCAGGGCGCAAGCCCCCTGCCCTCTCCCTTGGTAGAGCACCAATAGCAGCCTCTTCACCCTGGCGCACCAACAGCAGCCCCGACCTCTCCTCCACCCTCCGACGGCGAGCTTTGATGAATCGTTGACCTCTCCGGCAGCCCAGATTCATTCCACTCCTCTCCGGCGTTGTCTGCAAGATCCGTCGCGGGCTCCGTCACTTCCGCCGGCGTGCCGGAGCAAGCCCGATGTCGAGCCCCTCCACCGTGAGTTATCTACCCTTCCTCTTTCTATTTCACTCAATATTATGTACATATGATTAAGTTTGTATTTTAATGTATGTATAAATGTGATGTAGAAATCTATATGCTTGGGTGCTGTGTGCGTGAGTGAAGCATGTGTGCATTTAAATAGAATGTGGAATTATATGTATATCCATGTATAATTATGTGTGGTGTTGTTAATTAGTATGTTATTATATATAAGTGTATGTATGTAAGCATATATACGTGTATGTATGCATGATTGTTAGTTTGTACATATGTATATATATGTATGTATAGAGGTGTATGTATGTGTATACTCGTATACATGTATGTATATGTATGTACGTTGGTGTACACGTATGTGTCGGTGTGCTCGAGTGGGTATTAAGAGTGTATTTACATTTACATGTATGTGTTCGGTTGCGTGTTGCAGCATTTAAGACTCGTCCGTATTATCCGGACTGGTTGTAGGAGACCCGGACACAATCCGGATTCATGCTCGTTGTGGACCCGATACATAGGCGATTCAAAGATCAATTCATGGAATGATCCGTAGATCAGTACCGGTTCGTATAGTGAAGACCAGATGGCGATTCGATTATGAAACCGCGTTATTTCATGTGAGTTTGTTCTTGTGTATTTACCATTGTCAGTATGCATTTACATGTTGTACTTATCATTTTATGCGACTTTCTGTCATATTTTACCAGTTTGATTACTTGTGCCACTTCATGAGATATCTATGATTGTTCACTTTAATTACCTAGTTGATATGAGCTTATATCAGTGCTATTTCATGTGTTGGTATTTTGTCCCTATTGGCTTATGCCTAGTTTTGATGTACCTTAGATAGTGACTCGTTTTGATCCACTACTTAGTTGGCCCAGTTCATATTTGAGGACAAATGACTTGTTTCTTGTAGAGTACTTTTTAGATTTGATATTCATGTATTTGGTGATTATTTCTGACCGGAACTCTTTGGGATATTGTGGACAAGTAGATATGACATTTCTATACCGATATGAGACAGTTTAGAGATACCATAGATAATAGATCAGTTGGAGTTGATGTTAGACATTTCTGGACTCGATGTTTTATCATTAGTATATTAGTATTTTTGCTAGTTTCTATTTAGTTATTTATTATGCTGGATTTGGTCTTAGTTGTGAGGAAAGTTGAATTGTGATTTAGATTGATCTTGAGTTGGAGTTAATCTAGAATTTACATTCTTTATATCAGATCTTGAACTCATTAAGATAAGATTGACGAAGCTGGATTTATAGTTGAGTATTTGAGATTTATTTAGATGATATTTTATTGATGTTGGGTATCAAAAGTAGATATTCTAGACTATATGTTGTTTGAGGATGTTTCCTATTTAGATATGATTTCGGTATATGTTGAATTGTTGATCTCGAGGACATACCATGTGCTTCATATTTAGTTATTAATTACTTCAATGAATAGAGATTGAGTTATTGTGATATTGATCTAATCGATATCGGTAGTCTTGTACTTCAGAGTTATCAGATAGCAGTTATCACTTTATCAATTATTGGTGAGATTATTTGTTGGTGATCATATGATGTGTTCAGAATTTATAGGAGTTGGTAGATATCTGTATCAGTTACCAGTTGTTAGTGACACTATTGTGTTTGTAGCTATATCTCCAGTATCCTATTTCAAATGTCAAATACTAGTTGTCAGCTACTCAGTTGTCAGATATCAGCTGTCAATTGTCAGATTATCAACTAGTATTGACATCAGCAGTTGTTGGAGATATCAGTTACTCTGTAATAATAACTTATATTATTGTTTGTTAATAAAAGACATCATAACCTGGGGAACAGGGGTAATTGCCTGATGATGCATGTCGTGTATTTTGAAAGGACTTATTATGGTACATAGTTGTGAGTTCCAATCATGGGGAACCAAGGTAGTACTGGCTACCTAGCTATTCAGTTGTCAGTTGTCAGGGCTATGCCCGAATTACGGTGTCACACTAGTTGTCTTTTTGTGTGAGTCTGTGGTCTTCAGATATTAGAACCTTGCGGCTTGTCCTGGTTCAGCGCCAGGGGTGTTAGACCGTGATACCGGGTATGCACGGTACTCTTTCAAAACACATGCACTATATTGGTAGGTAGTTATAACAATGACAACTTTGTTTGATATGTGGGAAAAAGGCTGTGGTATGGGACACAGCTAAGTACTACATTAGTTAGATTAATAATAACTAACCAGACTAGTGACATATGCTAGGTTACACATTTTGATATCAGTTGTTTGTTTACAGTTGTGATAGTTGCAGTTTATCTTCATTCATGTTGTTATGCAGTTATCCTTCAGCTATATGTTTATCATGTTATTTAGTTATCTTATATCTGCAGTTATCTTATTATTATTCTGTGCACATTGTTTATATGCACGAGCTCTCCTCTTTACACACACACTCACCAGGTCGCTTTCTGATGACCCTGAATTTGCACGTCCAGGTATTGGACGCTTTGTTTCTATTGTGCAGGTGTTCGATGAGACTGTACGCTTTGCGAGGAGCTGGACTCTCCCTATTCGATTCTGGTATTCTTCTCTTTCTTGCCTTCATATTATTTCCTGATTCTCGTTATATCAGATTCAGTAATTATTCCAGTCTTTATTCATATGATATCGTGCATGGATGCTTATATGTGATATTGTAGTAATCATGATTTATTACAGTTGGGATTTATAAATTGTTTCGGGTTACTTAAGGCTTAGCGCGTATACGTGAGGTATTTTTCTTGCGTATATGTGTCGCCGATTCATGTCGCATCTCCGCTTCAACGTATTTTGAGAAGCGGGGTGAGACAGGATTTTCTTGGTATCAGAGCCTAGGTTTTCGACTTGCGATGTTGAATTTTGAATTTTGATATTCGTAAGAAGACCTAGATCATACCGGTAACTTAAAACAAGCTATAGCTACACTGCGATATACATATACTATCTATTATGATATTGGCTCCATTTGGAATTGGTCGTCCTCCCTTTGGAATTCCATTTCTTGATCTGTTGATATCCATGATTCGAACACTTCCTTTAGAGTGATTTGGATTTCCATCTTGATTTCATCCTTCTTTTATATTCTATTTCTTCTGATTCTATCTCTTGAGATTGGTTACTGCTTGTTAAAGTCGATAGCAGAAATCAGAATAGAGCAGCGAAAGCGTGGTGGATTTATGATGCACAGAGAAGCGACGTGAAGCTTGTTTGTTTCTCCCCCTTGATTTTGAATTCTTTTTACCATTCCCTGCCCTATTGAATTTCGGGAACAAAATTTTTATAAGGTGGGTAGAATGTAAGATCCCTAGTTAGAAATACTGTATTTTTATTTTCTAAAGTATTTAATTTAATTTACTGATTATTCTTATTATTATTATAATTGATTTATAATTATTACTATTAAATATACAAATTTATTTTTAAAGCTAGTAAATGACACTTTGGCTTTATATACTATTGCCATTATTTCTTATCAGTATTTTTAATTATTTATTACTATTAGTATTATTATTATTAATATTGTTAGTGTTTATTAATTATTAATAGTGTTACTAATATTATTACTTATTATTATTATTGTATGGTTAATTATTAAGATTATTATTATTAGTGTCACTAATTACTATTAATATTACTAATTATAATTCTTATTTTTATTATTAGTTACTACTATTATTATTGTTATTATTGTTAATATTACTTGTTGTTAATAGAGTTTATTATTATTATTAATGTTATAGTTAATTATTTTTAGTGTTATTATTAATCATTAATATTATTATGGTTTGTATTTATTATTATTATTTGCAGTACTTTTCCTTTCCCTTGAGCCTATACTCGTTAACCCGTACCCTTTAGCTTCTACCCGTTAACCCTATACCCATATACCCAATATCCTATATGACTGCCTATATAATCCTTAATTATCTTAACCCTAATCAAATCCCTAAACTAATCATTATCCCCCAATCTCCAATCCAGCCGCCAACACAAAACGTAACCCCATCCCCTCATCCCTTGCCATGAGTAGCCCCGGCGATCCCCGCCACCACCATCAGCACCATCTCCACCCCACGCCCCTTGTGCAACAACCCACCTGTCCAGCGTCCCCTCCCCTTTGCTGCATGCATTCAGGCCATGGGCGGCAGCACCGCAGGCAGCTTCGATCCAGCAGCTTCTTCCCCTGGCTGCTCCTCCTCTCCCATGGCCGGATCACCCTCCACCAATCCTCCTTTCGCTTGCTCAGGCCATGCAACAGCAGCTGCAGCCATGGCCCAGCCAGCAGGGCGCAAGCCCCCTGCCCTCTCCCTTGGCAGCGCACTAACAACAGCCTCTTCTCCCTGGCGCACCAACAGCAGCCCCGGCCTCTTCTCCACCCTCCAACGGCGAGCTCCGATGAATCGTTGACCTCTCTGGCAGCCCGAAATTATTCCCCTCCTCACCGGTGTTGTCTGCAAAATCTGTCGCGGCCTCCGTCACTTCCCCTGGCTTGCCGGAGCAAGCCCGATGTCGAGCCCCTCCATCGTGAGTTTTCTCCCCTTCCTCTTTTTATTTCTCTCAATATTATGTATATATGATTAAGTTTGTATTTTAATGTATGTATAAATGTGATGTAAAAATATATATGCTTGGGTGCTGTGTGCATGAGTGAAGCATGTGTGCATTTAAATAGAATGTGGAATTATATGTATATCCATGTATAATTATGTGTGGTGTTGTTAATTAGTATGTTATTATATATAAGTATATGTATATAAGCGTATATACGTGTATGTATGCATGATTGTTAGTTTGTACATATGTATATATATGTATGTATACAGGTGTATGTATGTGTATACTCGTATATACGTATGTATATGTATGTACGTGGGTGTACACGTATGTGTCGGTGTGCTCAGGTGGGTATTAAGTGTGTATTTACATTTACATGTATGTGTTCGGTTGCGTGTTGCAACATTTAAGACTCGTCCGTATTATCGGGACCGGTTGCAGGCGACCCGGACACAATCCGGATTCGTGCTCGTTGTGGACCCGATACATAGGCAATTCGAAGATCGATTCATGAGATGATCCATAGATCAGTACCGGTTCGTGCAGTGAAGACTAGATGGCGATTCGATTCTGAAACCACGTTATTTCATGTGAGTGTTTGTTCTTTTGTATTTACCGTTGTCAGTATGCATTTACATGTTGTACTTATCATTTTATGCGACTTTCTGTCATATTTTACCAGTTTGATTACTTGTACCACTTCATGAGATATCTATGATTGTTCACTTTAATTGCCTAGTTGATATGAGCTTATATCAGTGCTATCTCATGTGTTGGTATTTTGCTGCTATTGGCTTATGCCTAGTTTTGATGTACCTTAGATAGTGACTCGTTTCGATCCACTGGTTAGTTGGCCCAGTTCATATTTGAGGACAAATGACTTGTTTCTTGTAGAGTATTTTCAGATTTGATATTCATGTATTTGGTGATTATTTCTGACTGGAAATCTTTTAGATATTGTGGATAAGTAGATATGACATTTCTATACCGATATGAGACAGTTTAGAGATACCACAGATAATAGATCAGATGGAGTTGATGTTAGACATTTCTGAACTCGATGTTTTATCATTAGTATATTAGTATTTTTGCTAGTTTCTATTTCGTTATTTATTATGCTAGATTCGGTCTTAGTTGTGAGGAAAGTTGAATTGTGATTTGGATTGATCTTGAGTTGGAGTTAATCTAGAATTTTCATTCTTTATATCAGATCTTGAACTCATTAAGATGAGATTGACGTAGCTAGATTTATAGTTGAGTATTTGAGATTTATTTAGATGATATTTTATTGATGTTGGTTATCAAAAGTAGATATTCTAGACTATATGTTGTTTGAGGATGTTTCCTATTTAGATATGATTTCGGTATATGTTGACTTGTTGATCTCGAGGACATACCATGTGCTTCATATTTAGTTATTAATTACTTTAATGAATAGAGATTGAGTTGTTGTGATATTGATCTAGTCGATATGGTAATCTTATACTTCAGAGTTATCAGATAGCAGTTATCACTTTATCAATTATTGGTGAGATTATTTGTTGGTGATTATATGATGTGTTCAGAGTTTATAGGAGTTGGTAGATATTTGTATCAGTTACCAGTTGTTAGTGACACTATTGTGTTTGTAGCTATATCTCCAGTATCCTATTTCAGAGGTCAGATACTAGTTGTCAGCTACTCAAGTTGTCAGATATCAGTTGTCAGTTGTCAAATTATCAGCTAGTATTGACATTAGCAGTTGTTGGAGATATCAGTTACTCTATAATAATAACTCATATTATTATTTGTTAATAAAAGACATTATAACCCAGGGAACAGGGGTAATTGCCTGATGATGTATGTCGTGTACTTTGGAAGGACTTATTATGGTACCGAGTTGTGGGTTCCAACCATGGGGAACCAAGTTAGTACTGGCTACCTAGTTATTGTTGGCCCAAAGGCCATTATCCCGGTTATTTTGATGATAGCAAAACGTATTTAGTTATGTATTTAATAATCTTGTTTTAAAAGTATTTCAGGTTCAAAGAAACAGATTTTGACGACTCCTCTAAAAGACTCACACTTTTGGAGTTCGCCCAACATTTGCATTCCCAAGCTAAAGCACATAGGAAGCTTCGGAATTTGCGTTGAAGATTAGTTCAAGAAGAAGATCAAGACTTGCTAAAGAATCCAAGATTTATATTTTGTCTATTTTGTTTTAGAATTTTTGTCAAAACTAAATAGTAGAAGTAGAGATATGGGATATCACACACACACATTTTCTAGAGTGATTTATGGCTTCAAAATACTTTCTATTTCTATTTCCAAACTCAGTTTTAGTTGAACATATCTATTTTGGAAATATGATTTTTTTAGAGAGACTAGTTTTTGGAAAAACATTTCATTAAAAATCAAGTTTTTATCCAAAGAATTTTTACCAAGTATTTTACCTTGATAGTAGTATGACACATGCTCATACACTATGATTTTTCAAGACCAAAACATTTTATCCAAGACCCAAAACCAAATCCAAATTGTCCAGGTCCTGTAAGTTCTGATTTTTCAGAAATTCACAGTGACCGGTCGACCGGCAGTCGACCGGCACTCGACCGACATGCACAAATGTGCATGTGCGTATCAGTCGACCGGGAGTCGACCGATACTCGACCGGCCCCAACCTGCTGCTCTCTGGAAATTGCCAGTCGACCGACCCGGTCGACCGGTGAGCCCCAACGGTCGGATTTTCGACCGTTGGCGGTCGACCGACCCGGTCGACCGGTAGTCTGTCAAAAGTTCTGACAGACTCAACAGCTATTTTTCTGACTTTTTGACTTTAGGGATTTGTCTCCAACGAATCTCTTGAGCAGTTTTTGACCCCTATAAATAGGTGGTCACTTCATATGAAATGACTAATGATTTTAGAGCTATCAAGTGCAATTTTACAAGAGTTTCAAAAATTTCCAAAGTTTTCAAAAGAAAAGATTTTTCTCTCCAAAGCCTAAATTTCCATCACCTTTCTTGGAGCCTATTCCTCTACTTCTCTCTAGCTTTGCACTACACAATCCCATACTCTAACTCTCCTATTTGGTTCTAGGATTGTGCTTAGTGAGCTCTTTTGTAAAGTGGTCAAGTGTGATCACTTCCATTGTGATTGAGTGAAGTTGTAGAGGCATCGGCCTCAAGGCGAGCTAGTGTGCTCAAGGTGGTGAAGTGTCATCACGGGAGACGGACAAGTGTTGTCCTTGTATTGTTGATCCGGTGGGATCCTCAATAGTGGAAATCCTTCAAGTGTGAAGGCGGGGACGTAGAGCGTGGCTCGAACCTCGGAAACATATCGGCGTGTTTGCGTTTGCTCAAATTCTTCTAACTCTATCTCTTTAATTACTTGCACCTTTACCTTGTTTAATTCTTGCAAGTATTTGTATTGTGATAATTGTTAGAGTTAAATTTTAAATTCCGCATAATTGCCATTATCATATAGCCATCACCTATTCACCCCCCTCTAGGTGATTTCAATTGGTATCAGAGCCTAACCCTACAACTTAGGTCTAACAACCTTAGGGAGATCCATATATTTGGCTATATATTTGCTTGTTGTTGTTTGTTGCATTTTACTTGCTTGTGCATTCATGGCATCCATGGACTTTTCTAGCATTAAATCCCCTCTCAAATTTGATGGCTTGAACTTTCCTATTTGGAAAGTCAAGATGAACTTGTTTTTGAAATCCTTAGGTGTTAGGGTAGCTAGGGCCATTACCAAAGACTTCATTGAACCAACTAGTGATGAGAGCACATGGTCCGAGGACACTTCCAAAGACTATGAAGCAAATGCTAAGGCACAATATGCATTAACACAAGCACTTAATGAAGATGACCTTGCACGCATCATTAATTGTAAATCGGCATATGAAGTTTGGAACATGCTTATTGTGACTCATGAGGGAACGTCACAAGTCAAGAGAGCAAAAGTTGACTTGTTACGTTCTCAATATGAGAATTTTTACATGATTGATAATGAGAGCATTGATGACATGCTCACTCGCTTTACAAAAATAACTAATGCTCTTTCTTCCTTAGGCGACAAGATTGACAACGATCAAAAGATAAGGAAGGTGATTCGAGCTCTTCCCAAAGCTTGGGAAGTTAAGGCGACAACCCTCAAAGAGCTAAATGACAAAGAGGAGATGGACTTCTCCGGCTTCATCGGTAATCTCAAAACACATGAGATGGAGATGAAGGTACGAGAAGAAAGGGAGGCACCCAAGAAGAAATCTATAGCCTTCAAAGCCGCTCCAACAATTCAAGACGAGGATGATTCATCGGACGAGTGCGATGAAGACTTCGCCATGCTCATCCGGAAGGTGGGCAAGATGTTTTACAAAAAGGGAAGACAAAGCAATTTCCGGCGAGGGAAACCTCAAGGGAGATTTGAAAGAAAAAGAGAGGAGCCCGGTCCTTGCTTCCATTGCAAGAAGATCGGTCACCTCATTGCCGATTGCCCCGCTCTACAAGCGACCACATCCAAGAACGGGCAAAGAAAGAAGAAAGCAATGGTGGCTACTTGGGATGACACGGAGTCGGAATCCGAAGAGGAAGTCGACGCCGCGCACATGTGTTTCATGGCACATGGGAGGATGCACCAAAGGTAACTCTAGAAAACTCTTTAGATGAGGATGAGTTAACTATGGATGAACTTGCACAATTTTTTGAAGAATTGCAAAATAGGTATGAGATTTCCCAATCTCAAAATAAGAAATTAAAAAGAGAAAATGAAGCTTTAAAATATAAAGTTGAAATAGTTGTTAAAGAAAAGGATGTTTTATCTAGCTCTTTTGGAAAATTGAAAAATGATTTTGATAAATATAAACTTGCAAATAAGGGTAAAACCACCATAGTGTCAATTGATAAAAATGATTTTGTTGAGATCCAAAAGCGTGTTGATGCTTTGGACTCCACACTTAAAAATTGTGCATTTGATTTGAAAAAGATAGCTTCTAAATTTCCTAAGGGAACACCCCAAGGGAAACATGCACAACATGCACATACACATGCACGGAAACATGCTCACACTCACAAGCATGCATACATGTATGGTAATGGTAGGATTTATGTTTGCACTCATTGTGGCCGCAAAGGCCATTTAGAAAAATTTTGTTATGCTAAAAATAATGTTAAGAATAAATATGTTTGGGTTCGCCCCGGTACTAACCCTAAAGGACCCTCAAAGATTTGGGTACCAAAAGATCCTCCAAATGTAGGTGACACAGGTGGATCTACTTCCTCCAAGACTTAGGGGGAGACGGTGCCCGGGTGGTAGATGCAACTAAGCTCACAAGTTCAAATCTAGCTTGCATCGCTATCGTGGAGGCACCTATTTTTGGAGATTGCCCCTAAATTGGTAATATCTCCATTTTAAAATAGTTGTTGATTTTGTGGTAATGTACTCATGTGTATAGAATTGTTAGTTTACTTTTGTTCGTCATTGATACGTGCTTATATAGAACTACTTTTCTATCATGTTGTGTACATGCCTTGTGATAATTTTCATATCTTGTATTGTTATGCCTTATGTCATACTTGTCCACATGTCCATTTTGTTAGATAGTGTATCTACTTGTATAGTTTAGATTTTGTGATTATATACTTGTATACATATAGACCTATTTTCATAAATAAAATAAAACTTTTTGAAAATTTTCATATTTAAACAAATACCTTAAAGATGGCAATTGCGCACCTCAACTCATTCAAGAGGAATCAAG
This sequence comes from Agave tequilana, assembly GCA_038442645.1. NCBI lineage: Eukaryota > Viridiplantae > Streptophyta > Magnoliopsida > Asparagales > Asparagaceae > Agave > Agave tequilana. Next base: position 90,601 of record JAVJIF010008672.1, read on the forward strand.
AGGATGAAGTTCAGAACCCGTCACTGGGTATTCGGCTTCAACATCTTTAAATCTTTGTTTAAATTTGTAAAATAAAATTAAATCATTTTGTGTGAAGTTTTGTTGATATGATCTCTAAATGAAGATTTTTTAAAACTGATTGTTATATCCCTGTATGTTATTATATAACATATTTTTATTTAAAATTTTTTTTTGGTCAGAACCTGGTAGCAGAATTTTCAGACTTACCGGTCGACCGGCCCCTAACCCCAGTCGACCGGCTCTGTCTGAGAAGAAAAATTTTGTATTTTTTTTGTGCTACCGGTCGACTGTTGTTATAGGACCAGTCGACCGATCAAGATGCGTGACTCTCTGTATCTTTTCGGTCGACCGGTCCCTTAATCCCAGTCGACCGATAGTCGTATTCTGGCGTATATTTGGGATTTTCTTCACTGTTTCGCTCACTCTCTCACTTTTCCTCTCAGCGAACCGCAGGAGCTCCCCCCTCTCAAAATTCCCAACTTCTAATCCATTCACCCGATCTTAAATTCCTTCAAAACCCATCTCAAACTCCTCATTCCTAATTCAGATCTTCAATCTCAAGCCGATCCGTCCATCAGATTTTCAGAATTTCTGGGTTTTCAAGCTAGGGTTTCAGATTTTTCCAAAGGTAAAAATTTCGGATTTTTCACTTGTTCTTCCTTTCTAGCTTAGATATATCACTTCTTTTGTCTTCATATTAGGTTGATTAATCATCTAGATCGTGCCTTTACCTGCAAAAACCCTAAAAATTTGTTTTTTTGTCATGGCTCCTAAGAGACATCGTTCTGAGAAGGGAAAGGGCATTGCCCAATCCTCATCTCAAGCCCCTAGGACTGATCCCTTGTTGCGTAACGACCTTGCCTCTGACCGTTACACACATCTAGCCCCTAGGAACACTATTTCGGGTAGGTTTGTGGCTATCCATGATTTTGAACACCTCGATATCCCCCACATACTCCGTACCAACAATCTTGTGGATTTTCTCTCCATCAGGGAGAAGGTTTACACTTCTTTGGTTCCCTATTTCTATGCCAATTTTGAATTTAGTGGGAACCGGATCATCTCCCGTGTGATGGGTAGGGACATAAACATTTCCCTAGGTCAGTTTGCTAGGATTCTTCATCTTTCCACTGATGGAATAGATGTTTACTCTTATGACCTACATGATTTTCCTGAATATCCGGAGGGTGAGTCTTCGCTCACCGCATCCACTCTCATTCACCAGGATGACAATCCCGATCTAGTGAGGAATGAGATTGTAAGTCAGTATTCCCTCCAATCTCAGGTCCTTGCTAAGATTATCTTTCATAATATCGTGCCTAAATCCGGTGAATTCAGTCATGCTCGAGGTCCTGTTCCCCTGATTATCTATTGCCTCCTTAAAGGCATTAAGATAAATTTCCCTCGAGTGATCGCTTCTCACATGAGTGGTGATCAGATTCGCACTGCTGGTAGGAGTCTGCCTTATGGCATGCTCATTACCCATCTTCTCAGGGCTTTAGATTTTGATCTCTCTGGTCAAGCCCCTTCAAAACCCTCATCTGATATCAATACTGCTGCCTTGAAGATGATGGAAGCTCAGTTGCGTCGACACGCAGCTGTGCAACCACCACCTGTTCCTGCAGCTGATCCAGCTCCAGCTCCACCTCCTGTTTTTCCTGCTCCTGAGTTTCAGGGTGCTTCTGCTTCTGAGGTCCGCTCAATGATCGAGGCTCATCAGGCCTGGGTCGGAGAGCAAGTCTCTGCAATTCGTGCAGATTTGGCTGATCGTGCTGCTATGGATGCTGTTTTTCGGGCGGAGGTCCGTAACGACTTGTCCTATATGGCTGAATCCATGAGATTTGTGGATGTTCAGTTCCAGTCTTTGTTCACAAAAATGGACATAGTCGTTCCTGATGGGACTCCGGGTGCTCGTCGTCTCCCTGCCGCTGGTCCTCCTTTCCCTCCCAGAGCTCGCGTCTCTATTCCACCACCGCGCCCCAGAGTTGATGCCTTGGATACAGAGGAGGTAGATTCCTCTTCTTCCTCAGATGATGGTGATGACCAGACGATGGCCGAGGGCTCTGATGATGACGAGGAGGAGGATGACGAGGCGACTGAGTGATACTGCTGATGAGTGACCTCCCCTTTATTGATGATGTCAAAAAGGGGGAGAGATATTTGGAGAGAGAGATATTTTGTGTGACACTTTTGTCATTTTGTTATGTACTTGACTTATTTTGTTGTGTTGGACACCTTTTATTCTTTTGTTGTGGACATGTATTGTTTGTGTTATGTATTTATGTCATGTTGAGACTCATTTCCTTTTATCTATGATATGACATGTGTAGTTGATATTTTCTATGGGCATGGATATATGATGTTTATGATTTATCAATTGTGATAATATGCCTGAGTATGATTTTTATATATGCATATGTTGAGGGGGAGTTTCATTTGAAGACTCTACCCAAAATATTTTGGGATAACTACATATGTTTTGCCATCATCAAAAAGGGGGAGATTGTTGGCCCAAAGGCCATTATCCCGGTTATTTTGATGATAGCAAAACGTATTTAGTTATGTATTTAATAATCTTGTTTTAAAAGTATTTCAGGTTCAAAGAAACAGATTTTGACGACTCCTCTAAAAGACTCACACTTTTGGAGTTCGCCCAACATTTGCATTCCCAAGCTAAAGCACATAGGAAGCTTCGGAATTTGCGTTGAAGATTAGTTCAAGAAGAAGATCAAGACTTGCTAAAGAATCCAAGATTTATATTTTGTCTATTTTGTTTTAGAATTTTTGTCAAAACTAAATAGTAGAAGTAGAGATATGGGATATCACACACACACACATTTTCTAGAGTGATTTATGGCTTCAAAATACTTTCTATTTCTATTTCCAAACTCAGTTTTAGTTGAACATATCTATTTTGGAAATATGATTTTTTTAGAGAGACTAGTTTTTGGAAAAACATTTCATTAAAAATCAAGTTTTTATCCAAAGAATTTTTACCAAGTATTTTACCTTGATAGTAGTATGACACATGCTCATACACTATGATTTTTCAAGACCAAAACATTTTATCCAAGACCCAAAACCAAATCCAAATTGTCCAGGTCCTGTAAGTTCTGATTTTTCAGAAATTCACAGTGACCGGTCGACCGGCAGTCGACCGGCACTCGACCGACATGCACAAATGTGCATGTGCGTATCAGTCGACCGGGAGTCGACCGATACTCGACCGGCCCCAACCTGCTGCTCTCTGGAAATTGCCAGTCGACCGACCCGGTCGACCGGTGAGCCCCAACGGTCGGATTTTCGACCGTTGGCGGTCGACCGACCCGGTCGACCGGTAGTCTGTCAAAAGTTCTGACAGACTCAACAGCTATTTTTCTGACTTTTTGACTTTAGGGATTTGTCTCCAACGAATCTCTTGAGCAGTTTTTGACCCCTATAAATAGGTGGTCACTTCATATGAAATGACTAATGATTTTAGAGCTATCAAGTGCAATTTTACAAGAGTTTCAAAAATTTCCAAAGTTTTCAAAAGAAAAGATTTTTCTCTCCAAAGCCTAAATTTCCATCACCTTTCTTGGAGCCTATTCCTCTACTTCTCTCTAGCTTTGCACTACACAATCCCATACTCTAACTCTCCTATTTGGTTCTAGGATTGTGCTTAGTGAGCTCTTTTGTAAAGTGGTCAAGTGTGATCACTTCCATTGTGATTGAGTGAAGTTGTAGAGGCATCGGCCTCAAGGCGAGCTAGTGTGCTCAAGGTGGTGAAGTGTCATCACGGGAGACGGACAAGTGTTGTCCTTGTATTGTTGATCCGGTGGGATCCTCAATAGTGGAAATCCTTCAAGTGTGAAGGCGGGGACGTAGAGCGTGGCTCGAACCTCGGAAACATATCGGCGTGTCTGCGTTTGCTCAAATTCTTCTAACTCTATCTCTTTAATTACTTGCACCTTTACCTTGTTTAATTCTTGCAAGTATTTGTATTGTGATAATTGTTAGAGTTAAATTTTAAATTTCGCATAATTGCCATTATCATATAGCCATCACCTATTCACCCCCCTCTAGGTGATTTCAGTTATTCAGTTGTCAGTTGTCAGGGCTATGCCCGGATTACAGCGCCACACTAGTTGTCTTTTTGTGTGGGGCTGTGGTCTTCAGATATTAGAGTCCTGGTTCAGCGCCAGGGGTGTCAGATCGTGGTACCGGGCATGCACAGTACTCTTCCAAAACACGTGTACTACATTGGCAGGTAGTTACAACAATGACAACTTTGTTTAATATGTGGGAAAACGGCTGTGGTATGGGACACAGCTAAGTACGACATTAGTTAGGTTAATAATAACCAACCAGATTAGTGACATATGCTAGGTTACACATTTTGATATCAGTTGTTTGTTCACAGTTGTGATAGTTTCCTTTTATCTTCATTCATGTTGTTACGCAGTTATCCTTCAGCTATATGTTTATCATGTTGTTTAGTTATCTTATAACTGCAGTTATCTTATTATTATTCTGTGCACATTGTTTATATGCACGAGCTCTCCTCTTTACACACACACTCACTAGGTCGCTTTCTGACGACCCTGGATTGGCACGTCCAGATATTGGACGCTTTGTTTCTATTGTGCAGGTGTTCGATGAGACTATACGCTTTGCGAGGAGCTGGACTCTCCCTATTCGATTTCGGTATTCTTATCTTTCTTGCCTTCATATTATTTCCTGATTCTCGTTATATCAGATTCAGTTGTTATTCCAGTCTTTATTCATATGATATCATGCGTGGATGCTTATATGTGATATTGCAGTAATCATGATTTATTACAGTTGGGATTTATAGCTTGTTTCGGGTTACATAAGGCTTAGCGCGTATACGTGAGGTATTTTCCTTGCGTATATGCGTCGCCAACTCGTGTCGCGTTTCCGCTTCGGCGTATTTTGGGAAGCGGGGCGTGACAAAAACACTTCTAAAGATGAGAAAGTTTGCTCTTAAAATTGTTAGTTAAAACAGCTCAAAGAGGTGGGTATATATAGCCCACAAACAAATCTGCCCGTTGGCAGCAGGAAAGGGTAGTTTTGCCCTTCCGGTCGACCGGCCGGTCGACCGGCGAACTATCACTTTTCTGACCATTGTGCCTGCGATCGACCGCCCGGTCGACCTGCCCCCACCCGAGAGTGGGGTGCTCTCCGTCGGTCGCCGCGCAGTCGACCAGCCAAGTGGGCAGGCCTTTATGCACGTCTCGTGCACATCGGTCGACCATGACGGTCGACTGGCTCTTGGTGCGGTCGACCGTTCGGTCGACTGCCAGAGCAATCTGGCCAGGGTTTGAAGGATTGAAAACCTTGTATTTTTATTACCAATTAAATCCCATAAAATTACATAAATTCTACAAAAATAAGTTCTTTTATTATCTTAAAAATACAAATATGTGTGACTAAAATTCAACACATATTACAAAGTATTTGAACCATTTTTGTGATATGAAATTTTGCCTTTGAAACAAAAACCATATTTTCCAAAAACTAGGATTTTGAAATGAAAAACCGTTTTCTCCAAAACACATAAATACAAAAACATGATATTGAAACAACTTTGAAGCATATTATATATGAATAAAATCCAATATACATATAAAGTTTATATCTATGTTTTTGATATGAAATCCAAAAATAAGTTTTGTTTAAATACAAAACTCCAACTCATGAAATAGACTATCAAAGTAAGTTTTTCTAAATAGATGAAGTATAGATGCATATAGATCAAATCTAATATACATTAAACCATGTAAACTTGTTTTGAATCTATCTATTCATGAAAATCATATATATGAAAAACCGAAACCGGTTAAACCAAAAAACAAATTGAAACTTGTGTGTGTACTAGAGCATATCAACACTATCTAATCTTTACAATAAAATCTAAACAATCTTAGAATAAACAAACTGATGTCTTCTTGTAGAACTCCTTCTCCAAGTCGATTCGATCCAAACACGATCCAACGAGCTTGACTCCAACCGAGTACTAGATGTGATCTTGACGCTCGAGCTCTTGAATCAACATGTGAAAACACCAAAACACCTTTGTTGGAGCTAATCACCTACTAATATCTTGATTAAATATCTGAAACTAAATATCACAAGATTATTAGTAAACTATAACTACATGAGTTAATCGTCATCAAAACTAGAGTGAAGGACCTCTAGGCCAACAGTAGTTAGTTGCCATGAAAGAAAATTAGCTAAGCATGTAAAATGAGTTAAAGAGAAGAAAAGAAATAGAGCTAAAGAGAGAAAGTTTTATAAAGTGTCACCCTCTATTACAAGCACTCTTGCTTTCATCCTATATACTACTCTCTTCCCTATTACATGATCTACAAGAAATGAAAAATACAAAAGAGTAAGAAGAAGAACAACTAACCTAAACAAAAGAAAGAAAACTACTCTAAAAACTCTTCTCTCCATAAATCTATTGAACACTGGGTATTTATAGGCAAAAGAGGGCACCGGGGAGGTTGTACTCTTCGACGCACGACTCCACAGTATGGCCGCGAAAATGCGGCCATGGCTGCATTTCCGCGGCCATGCTACAGCCGTTCGCGCAGCGTCCGAAGCAGGGGTCTTATACCTGCAGTATGGGATGTGTATTGACTTTTAGTTTATTATTTTTTGCTCTCAAAATTAGCAGATTTTGTGGGTCACCTAGAGAGGGTGGATAGGTGACAAGCTAATCTAATGCAAAACTAATGTGGAATTAAAACTAATTATGCAAGCTAAAAATTATTAGGCTAACACACAAAGTATAACACGAGAATGTAGTCAAATTCTCGGTGAAGGTTTCTGAACTATCTCCTTAAGATTCTTCTAGATTAAGAGTTGAAGTGCCATTATGACTCTCTTGGTTGAATACAAGTGTGAGCAAACAATCCCAACCATATAACAATTAAGCACAAGTATATCAAGCATATAAAGATGTAAGCAATAAAAGCATGCAAAATATATAAACACAAGTGAGAGAGAAAGATGAGCAATTGAAAATACGGGAGAATTATTTCAAGGTTCGAGCACACTTGCTCTACGTCCCCGCCTTCAACACTATGAAGGATTTCCATTATAACAATTCTGCAAGATCACTCGGTGCCGCAACACCTACAATGAGCTCCTTCAAAAACTTTTGGACCCATAAGAACAACACACGCAAGCACACTAGCTTGCCGAGGCCGCACCTCTACAACTTCCCAATATAAGGGGTTGGAACACTTGGTGATCTTCTTCTCTTGTTCACCAAAAATAACTCTCACAAACAAGGATCCCTAGAGGATGAATATATCAATGGAAAGCTCAAACATGTGTGAGAAAAACTAGATAAATGTTGTGGTGGAAAACTCATGAAATTTCTTTTGAAAACTCAAGAAAAACACTTTTGAAAAGCTCTCTTTTTAATATGGAAGTTTAGCCCAAACCTTGTTAACAAACTTCTGTGAAAGATAGGAAAAACTTGCTCCAAAATACTTCTCAAAATCTTATTTAAAACTCACCCAAAAACTCCATATTTATACGCCAAGAAAAACTAGCCATTATGGTTCAAAAACTGCCAGAAATGGCATGTCGGTTGACTGCTCGGTCGACCAACCATCGGTCAAATTTCTGACCGTTGGAGTCCGGCGATCGACCGACCTCAGACTCAGACTGTGCAATAAGTCAACTTTGAGCACAATTTTGAGGCTTAAAATGTTAGAATTTAGAAATAAGTATATAGGATGAATCTGTAGATCTTGAAGTCATCTTTTTAATGCAACTTACATCAAATCAAATATCTTATGGGAGTAGAAAGTCATAAAAAAATAGTGAAAGGTGTCAAATTAGAAACTGTAAACTATTTTTAAGACAAGAACAGACTTCAACCCAATATTTGACATCTTTAACTTTTGAATCAGAAAATGATTATTGAATAGGAAATGTAGTCTTGAAAGTTATCTTTGAAATAAAATTTAAATCTTACTAATTAAATATAAGAACAAAATGTTATGGCCAGAAAACTAAAAGGGTGTCGAGCAGAATGGTCGGCCGCCCAGTCGACCGAGAAAACTCGAGAGACAAACTCATTTGGTTGACGGGTCGGTCGGCCCGATCTTTACTGCGGTCGGCCAGTCGGTCGCCCAAGCTCAAGTCACATGGGCTAGTGCACGTCTTGTGCACGTTGGTTGACCGGCTCAGCCTTCGGTCGACCGGTCAGTCGCCCGCAAGCAGCCTAAAAATAGTTTTAACAATTTTTAAAATACATCTTAAATTCCATAAAATCTCCATAAAATCAACAAAAATAAGTTCATTAAAATACTTTGAAGTATAAATATGTGTGATCAAAAGTCAACACATATTATAAACATATGAACTATTTTTGAGGCATAGAATTTAAAGCTTAAAATAAAAACTGTATTTTTCAGAAACCAAACTTTTGTGTGTGTGTGTGTAAGCTTGAGTATTCCACAACTAATCTATCCTTTACATTTTATCTAAAACTAAAATCTTAACCCTTACAAAAATGACACAAATCTTGAAAATTTCCTCTTGAAAAACTTCTTCTCCATCTTGACTTGGTCCAAACTTGAACCATGAGTTAGACTCCTCAAGCTCGAGCTCTTGAACCAGCACATGCTAACTTCAAAACTTGACTTTGAATCTTTTGTTGAAGTTAAAGACCGACTAAGATCTTGACATATATCTGAGACTTAGAAAACACAAGATCACTAGTACAATTACTACACGAGTTAATCATCATCAAAACTAGAGTGATGGGCTTTGGGCCAACAGATTGGGCTTTAAATGCTTAGGCTTCTTTTAGGCTTTAAAATTCCGTAAATAAATTAGAGTTTTGGGCTTCTTCTTCACCTCATTCCATGGACCTAGAAATACACAAGAAACTATTATTTAGTAGAATTTATAAATAATAAGTTGAAAATATTGTATGAAATATGCAAATATAGAGACCAATCACACCACCACATTTATCTTTTGCTCGTCCCGAGCAAAACAGAGGAACTAAGGAAATTATTATACCACTTTCGCAGGTGACGCGATTGTACTGAACATGTGCAATAAGCCATTAAACCTCTAGGTTTCCCATAGAGGAGGAGTTTTGTCTCCTGAGGGTTTTCAGCGGATTACACCCACAAAATTCATAAAGAAAGAGTTCAAATGTTTGTATTTTGAAAACACTTTTTGAAATAGAGAAAAGTATTGAAATATTTTTGCGAAAATTTAAGTGATCCAAGGTCATAAGTTAACGGATTGTGCACGTGCATTGCACATTTTGTATCACATATGTCACATTTTCTTCATTTTTTAATAAAACTCTGCTTTTTAATATATTTTCATGTTCAGTGGTGTGCAGTGTAATAACGAAGAAAATTGAGAGATTAACAGATTTATCCAATTAAATCCAAACAAATCAAAAGATCGAGCAAATCAAAAGGATCAATTCAAATCCAAAGATTCTATAAGCTATCATATCTGAAAACTAGATATATCAGATAAGATAATATCATCTAATTTAGAGAGAAAAATAGATTTTTTTAAGACACTATCAGTTTCACTAAAGATAAATGGATTTCTTATCAATTCTAGAAGATAAATTGAAAATCCAAGAGGATAAATGGATAGAGAGAAGATCAATGGATGAGATGAAGCATTTAAGATTCAGATTCAGACTAAATATATTTTAGCATTTTAATCAAAACTTTCGCTACCAAAACTCAAATATGACAATTCAAAATGATCTAGAAAGAAGACTTAAAAGGCTACAATTCTTTCCAATTTTATCGTTTGATAAGTCATATTCAGAATCAACACGACAACAAGTTACAGCTCAGAATTGAATTTTCACATAAAATTCTAGATAAATCAAATCAAGTTTAGAGATGAGGGGAGGATTCAAATTTATAAATAGCCAGCTCTTCCTATTTGCATATGCTTCCTATCCCTCTGATTTTCTCCTATAAATACCATCATACCTCGAGGGCAGAAAGGGCACCATCTCAGAGAGAGAGCTCTAGTTTAGCTTTTTCTTTTCTTTACTTCTTCAATGTAATTTTTATTTTATTTTATTTTTTATTTTATTTTAAGTTAGAGAGAGTTACATGATTAAAAGAGAGGAAGAGTTATTGTATGGTAACACTATGTAATCTTTTCTTCAAGAAGCTTATATTAAAGGTGATAATCAATGGAGTTTTCTCACTTTTATTTATCGTACTCAATCTGGCTAAGCACTGCTTTCATGTACTTTCTACTACTTTGCTTTATATTATTTCACATCTAATCATGGTATGTTAATCTACAACAGAGGTGAATCTTCTTCATTTATCTCTTTCTATTTTTTTCTTAGTTTAATTTAACAATTTTCAATCAACACTTTCTCTTTTAATTCTTTTTCTTTGAACTTATTTTTTCATTTGAATTAACAAAACCTTCTTAAATACTCTTCTTTTATCTCTTTTTATTTCTGATTTTCTTGTACACTATTTTCTGTATCTCTTTTTGTTCCTTTTCTTTTATAAATAAAATAACAACAATGCAACCATCTCTTCTTCTACATCTCCTTCATAACTATTTTCTTTTAAAACTGAGAAGAAAACTATTAAATCTGTTTTAGTTAATTAAAAGAAAAAACTTACTATAAAACCTCCAACACTATCACTTCCTGTGGATCACAACCCGCTAGCCCTTGGTTATACGGTAGAATTGAGGACCTAGCACTATTCTAAAAGTCTGTATTTTTCTGTGTGCAGGTTTGGCTCGAAAATAAATTTTGGCGCCGTTGCCAAGGAGGAACTGTCAGTTTTTTTCTTTTTATTTTACTTTAACAATTTAATCCCTTTTTCTTCTCTGTTTTTGTGTACAGGGGCTAATTTCAAAAAACTAGGAACTGGAGTGGATATATTGCTACTCTGTCTCTGTCCAAGAAGACAGAGCATCAAAGCCCACAATTGTGGTGAACTACTAACTGTAATTTCTTATAGGTTGCTTGATTTTTAGAGATTAGATCTCTACAGTTATAAGTTTATCTGTTTAACTGACTTTGTATATGTTCATGTTTCTAATCAAAAGTAACTTGTTACTTTGTAAATGCTAAAAAACTCTTAGAATCTTGCATCTTAGGGCATCGTCTGTTTTATTTCTTTACATTACTATTGAAGAGCGCTATAGCAAAGGTATGTGTGCATTGCATATAATTTAGAAAATATATTTTGAGTGATTCATATTACTTGAGTGTTACCTTTTGCTTTATACTTGTACACTGTACTAAAATGATTAGGGGCATATCCTTAAATACGATAAGGTAGGGAAGTCATTACCCTTCCTTAGCCCAAAAATCATCTCCTCACTCACTAACCTAGCCTAATAAAAATTAAGTAGATGTTGGCTCTAGGGACATCTCGGACTCAAATAGGGATTAACCTAAGGGGAAAGTTGTTGGGAGTAGACTCTTGCCAAATCGGTATCTAAGGTTGGGGATTGAGGGGCGAAACCTCGAAGGCTGATGGTTTGGCATAATTAGGCCTGTCGCTTTTAAGTACGGATACCTCCCACCAATCTTGCTCCTAACTTGGCTGATCAACTTGTGGTCAGGTTCTACAATATACCTCCTATGGAAAATCAACAGTTAGGAGTCGTTTAGATCTAAGCTCTACCCTAACATAGGCTAGATTTTTCTTTATTTTCTTGTTTGTTTATTTATTTGTTCTTGTTTGTTCTTGTAAAATAGATTATAATTACAATTATTCTAATTATAACTCAAATCTATATGTCATCCCAACCTCTTTCAATTCAGAATTACCAATCTGGCATTACATAACTTTAAATTTAACCAACAAAGTATGTCAGATTGGTCTTATCCAAATCAATATATACCCCAATCTCAATATTATGAACAAGAATGGGACAATCATCATCACTTTTCACTAAGTCAGTGGAGATACAACTCCCCCGAGTCTTACTATCAACAACCTTACCAACAAACAGCTTCAATACTCAATGCTAAGACGAATCTATAGAAGAAAAATCTTCTTTCGAAAAGACTTTTGAAGCCTTTCTTGAGTCTACATGACAAGTACAAATCATAGCGGACTCAGTTCTCCTAAACAATTCCCAAATCTAAGATCCTTACTCTAATTTCAAGTCCAACTACAACAAGAAGAGCCTGTTGGCTTAAAAAGAATATGAAATTCATGATTCAGTCCCAAATAATTGTATTCAATTCCAAATGGATTGTCTCAAATCTCTCAATAGGCTAGAAGTAAAAGTGAGTCATTTGGTCAACACAATTAATGATAGGAAAGAGAAAACTTTACCTAACACATTTTTTATCACTTCTGATTCTCCTCGCCATATTGACGAGGAATCATGGTATCTTAGAGATTTTAACCAAGATTCAATTTCACCACAAAACTGTAATCACCTAGAGGGGGTGAATAGGTGACTAGCTAATCTAATGGACAATTAATGCGGAATTAAAAACTATTAATGCAAACTAAAACTTCTTAAACTAAACACCAAGTATAACACAAGAGTGTAGCCGGATTCCCCGTGAAGGGCTCTGGACTAACTCCTCAAGATTCCTCTAAATAAGAGTTGAGGTGCCGCGTTGGCTCTCTTGGTTGAATACTAGTGTTAGCAAACAAACTCCAAGCATATAACAATGTGAGCACAAATATATATCTAGCATATAAAGATGAAAGCAATATAAACATGCAAGATATAAACAAGTAAGAGATAGAGAGAGAGAGAGAGAGAGCAATCGCAAACACGGGAGATTTGTTTCGAGGTTCGAGCACACTTGCTCTACGTCCCCGCCTTCAACACTAAGAAGGATTTCTACTAAAATCGATCCCACCGGATCACTCGGTGCCGCAACACCTACAAGGCGAGTTCACACTTGAACTCCTTGGACTCTCTAGTCCCTTCACTCATTCCCGCAAGAACTACACACCGCAAGCCCACTAGCTCGCCGAGGCCGCACCTCAAACACCGAGTTCCCACTAGAACCTGAAACAATGCGAACACACACGTCCGCCTCCTCAAAGCAAAGATGGACTCTTTGGTGATCTAAATATTTGATCACCTCAAATCCTCTCACAACAAAGATACCTATAGGATAGGTATAGCAATGAATAGCTCAAGTATGTGTGTGAGAAAACTAGGATTGAATTGGTCGAGAAAAATACAAGAATCACTTTGAAAAACACTCTTGATAAACTTCCCTTTTTAATTGAAAATATTTGCTCTCAAACAAGTGGAGAAAAGCTCTTAATAGAGTAGGAAAAACTATCTTTAAAACTCTCCTAAAATCTTATACAAAACAGCCCAAGGAAGCTCCTTTAAATAGGCTTCTCAAAAACTAGCCGTTGGAGCCAAATCAGCAGCCCTGACGGCTATCGGTCGACCGGCCCGGTCAACCGTCAACGGTCAGATTTTTGACCGTTGGAGCCTCGGTCGACCGGCCCGGTTGACCGCGGCCTGGAACAGAGAGCAGATCTTTCTGCCGGTCGACCGGGGCTTTCCAGAGAGTAGAAGCTCTCTAGCGATCGACCGGGTCGGTAGACCGGCCCTCCAGCCAGACTGGCGTGCACGTCAGTGCACGTCGGTCGACCGACTCGGTCGACCGACTCCTAGCTCAGTCGACCGGTCCGGTCGACCGGCAAAAGCCAGGACAGGTCTTTTTAGGGATTTAAAACTTGGCTTTTTATCTTAAATAAAATACCATAAATTCAAAAAAAATCTACAAAAATAGGTTCAATATTATACTTTGATAAACAAACATGTTTGAGTAAAATCAAGACATGTTACAAACATTTTGAACTATTTTTGTAACTTAGAAATTTTGGCTAAAAACAAAATCTGTATTTTTCCAAAATAGATTTTTTAAAACTTATTTTTTCAAAACTTCTCCAAATAAAAAAATAAGATATTTTAAACACTTTTAAAGCATAGAGTGTACGGATATGATCCACTACACATAAAAGATGAAATATCTATATTTTTGACAGTAAGCACTAAAATGGTTTTGGTTAAAAACACATGTATATAAAAACTCCAAAAATCAAACCGGTATTTTGTCAAAATGAAAATTCTTTTATGAAAACTCATCTAAATCAAGAGTGTGTGTGTATATGGTATACTTGAGCAATCCACCAACTATTCTATCTTTTACATTTTATCTAAAAATAAAATCTTAAGAAAACAAACCTAGACTCAAGTCTTGATCTTGAAGGTCTTCACTTGAAGTCTTCTTCTCCTCTTGACTTGGTCCAAACTTGACCTAAAGATCTAGACCCCTCTTGAGTACTTGATGTGGTCTTGATGCATAGGCTCTTGAATCAAACCGTGTTAGCTCCAAAACTTGACTTTAAGTCCTTTGTTGAACCTACACACCTACTAAGATCTTGATCACAAATCTGAGACTAAATAAATACAAGATCATTAGTACTATAACTACATGAGTTAATCATCATCAAAACTAGAGTGATGGGCCTTTGGGCCAACAATCTCCCCCTTTTAATGATGACAAAACTCATAGACTTATATATGCATGGATTAAAGTAAAGCTTCAAAGAAGCTCCCCCTTAACTCATGCATAACAAATAAATAATAAGATATGGCAATAAAGCACATAAAACTAAACAACTAAACATGCATCAACAATGTGAGAGACATAAAACATAAATCCAAAACCCTTTTTCCAAAAACTTTTCTCCCCCTTTTTGTTTAAACTTTTAAAAACATTCTTCCTATTTTCTAAAACACAAGATGCATAAACTCAATATATGCAAAAACACAAATATGTATATATAAACTCAAAATCTTTCTCCCCCTTTTTGTCAATCATCAATAAAGGGGTTAAAGTAAACACAAAATAATATTCTCCCCCTCTTTGTTAGAAACAAAAAATCAACAAAGAGGTGAAATCAAATCAACCAATAAAGAGATATATGCGATATACATTCATGAAGAGGAAGACGCTAAGTTAACATGCATTACATGAAGAAGGGATGACAAGCCCTAATTCACATAACACATAATATGCAATGCATAAGAGGAGATGTGAAGCTCCCCCTACACACGTGTATCGCATAAAGAAGAGTTGTCAACCTCCTCATTATAAGATACACTCAACATGAATCTATATGTAGAAGAGATGTTAAGCTCCCCTTGCATATAGGCAATACATAGCAAAATATTTTTTTAAAATCCAATTGTAACTAAACAATACAAATTTTGAACATAAATTTTGAATTTTAATTGTAAATGAAACAATATACTAATTGAAATAACAATGAAATTTTGATACCAATGAAAGAAAATATTTTATATTTGATACCAATTTAAATTTTCATGGATACCAATTGAAATAAATAATTCAATAGATACCAAATGAAATATATTGTAAAAAAAATACCAATAGTAAAAAAATACTAATTGAAGATAATCATAAGCTTATATAAAAAGTACCAATTGAGAAATCAATTGAAAATTAAGATTTGAATTAAGCTTAGCATAAACATACTTTGTGCTTTAAACATGTAAATATCTTGTCAATCAAGCACAAACAAATCATATATATATATATGAAAAGAGAATACCAATAGAAATTGATATTATTTGAAATGAAGCATACATATATAGAAAACAAAATATGAGTATATACAAAATAAATATCAATTGAGATACCAATTAAAAATAACAATGTAAATCAAGTATATAACTCATAATTACCACCTTTTTTATACACAAGATAAAGATTTTTCAATAAAGCATACAAGGCATGCTCTCCCATCCGTCCTCCCTTAACGGGGTTGGTAGGGGTTTTCAAAAACTAGAGTTTGAAAATAATTTAGTATTGAAAACACTACCAAATGAAGAATAAATAACTAGTTAAAATAATTTTTGAAAAATTAGTTAAAGATCCTTCAAAACATGAAACCAAATCATATGTATATCATGAAGCATACTAAATACATAAAGTTTGACACTTGAAATCTATAAGGCTCAAGAATAATCATGAAATAAAGTCATGAATAAACAAATAAAGTGAGAGTGTACAAGAATCATGTAATTAGCATTTTTCATGAAGATAATCAATGAAGCTCAAAACAAATATCATTTTATCAAACAAGTATGAAAATCATAAAAATTCATTTTTCATCTTTAAAAACAAACTTTTAGGTATATGTATGTTTTTATCCAAAACTAATAATATGCATACATATCCCAAACATAAAAGAGTCTATAATATAAATTGCATGAAGGAAAATGACTCAAGGGGCATACATATATATTATTAGATTTGAATAAAAATTACATATACATGAAGTATGCTCTAATTCTCCAAAACATGGTGGTTGTCCCACCAAACCTCCTTGATAGCGGTCATCAAATCTGTGTCCATCAAATCCATGTACATCCACCACTAAGGCACCCATCCTCTCACGTTTTGTGAGAGACCACACCTACATCAAATACACAAGGTGGGGATTTTGATACCTATTTTCTTTTGGGTCCACGTGGGTTAGCATCTAATGGAACCCAAACATTTTTCTTAGCAAAATTAATATGATGTATCTTATCAAAACAAAATTTTGCTAAATGACCTTTGCGGCCGCAACGTGTACACTTGTACACTCTACTATGCACATGTGTATGAGTGTGATCATGACGTACAAAGTGTGCATATGCATGATGTGGGTGTTGTGCATGAACATGTGGAACTTGTTTCCTTGAAAACAAGGTTTCCAATCTCTTATGATTAAATGCACAATTACTCAAAGTTGAGCTTAAATAATCAATTCTATTTTTTCAAGAATTTAACTTCATTTTTATCAATAATAGCATGTAAAGCAAGATGAGAATGAGAATCATTGTTCTTTTTCTTTTTAGAAACATTTTCTTTTTCTTTTGAAATAACTTTTCTTTTTAAAGAGTTGTTTTCATTCAAAGCAACTTCTTTTTGTTTTTTCACCAAAATGATTTTATTTTTCAAAACATTATTTCCTTCACACATGTCATTTAATTTAGAAAGCAAGGAAATATTCTCATTTTTCAAAAACTCATTATCTTTTTCAAAGCATGCAATTTTATTTTTAAAAGACTCATTTTCTTTTAAAACATTTTCAAAACTAGTTTGAAATAAATCTTTTTCTTTTAACATGCAATCAATTTTATTTTTCATTTTCTTATTATCCTTTTTAAGCATGTCATATTTTTCAAGAAGTTGTTGACAAAATGATTCAAGCTCATCATAAGACATATCAACATCTTCATCTACCTCGGATTCGGTACTTACCTCAAGGGGGTTATCCCCTTGGACCATGTAGCATACATTGGAAGCGTCACTTCCAACATCCGAGCCGCTCCCCGCATAATATTGTTCTTGTTCGCTAAGGGAGATGATGGTCTTCCAAACTACAAAAGCCGAATCAAGAATAGTAACCCTAGATAAATAATCATCATTTAGGGTACCCTTCAAAGCATGAATGGCTTATGAGTTGGCCTCAATATACTTGCTATTGTTAACATATGAATCTTTAATAGTAGCAAGATAAATATGAATGCCTAGGGCTTTGAGGTACAATGACATCTTCACCTTCTAAGTTTGGATGTTAAGAATGTCAAATGTGGGAGGCGACATAAAATCCATAGTGTGTGTAAATAAATATTGTGATTAGCTATAAATGAGAATCTTTAACTCTAGGTTGTAAGACCCAAATCAAGAGCACGTGGCTCTGATACCAATTGTAATCACCTAGAGGGGGTGAATAGGTGACTAGCTAATCTAATGGACAATTAATGTGGAATTAAAAACTATTAATGCAAACTAAAACTTCTTAAAATAAACACCAAGTATAACACAAGAATGTAGACGGATTCCCGTGAAGAGCTCTGGACTAACTCCTCAAGATTCCTCTAAATAAGAGTTGAGGTGCCGCGTTGGCTCTCTTGGTTGAATACTAGTGTTAGCAAACAAACCCCAAGCATATAACAATGTGAGCACAAATATATATCTAGCATATAAAGATGAAAGTAATATAAGCATGCAAGATATAAACAAGTAAGAGATAGAGAGAGAGAGAGCAATCGTAAACATGGGAGATTTGTTTCGAGGTTCGAGCATACTTGCTCTACGTCCCCGCCTTCAACACTATGAAGGATTTCCACTAAAATCGATCCCACAGGATCACTTGTTGCCGCAACACCTACAAGGCGAGTTCACACTTGAACTCATTGGACTCTCTAATCCCTTCACTCGTTCCCGCAAGAACTACACACCGCAAGCCTACTAGCTCGCCGAGGCCGCATCTCAAACACCGAGTTCCCACTAGAACCCGAAACAATGCGAACACACACGTCCGCCTCCTCAAAGCAAAGATGGAGTCTTTGGTGATCTAAACAGTTGATCATCTCAAACCCTCTCACAACAAAGATCCCTATAGGACAGGTATAGCAATGAATAGCTCAACTATGTGTGTGAGAAATCTAGGATTGAATTGGTGGAGGAAAACACAAGAATCACTTTGAAAAACACTCTGATAAACTTTCCTTTTTAATTGGAAATATTTGCTCTCAAACAAGTGGAGAAAATCTCTTAATAGAGTAGGAAAAACTATCTTTAAAACTCTCCTAGAATCTTATACAAAACAGCCCAAGGAAGCCCCTTTAAATAGGCTTCACAAAAACTAGCCGTTGGGGCCAAATCAGCAGCCCTGACGGCTGTCGGTCGACCAGCCCGATCGACCACCAACAATCAGATTTCTGACCGTTGGAGCCTCAGTCGACCGGCCTGGTCGATCGCGGCCTGAAACAGAGAGCAGAGCTCTCTTCCGGTCGACCGGCCGGTCGATCGGGGCTTTCCAGAGAGCAGAAGCTCTCTGGCGGTCGACCGGGACGGTCGACCGGCCCTCCAGCCAGAGTGGCGTGGACGTATTTGCACGTCAGTCGACCGACTCCTAGCTTGGTCGACCGGTCCGGTCGACTGGCAGAAGCCAGACAGGTCTTTTTAGGGATTTAAAACTTGACTTTTTATCTTAAATAAAATCCCATAAATTCACAAAAAATCTAAAAAAAATAGGTTCAATATTATAATTTGATAAACAAATATGTTTGAGTAAAATCAAGACATGTTACAAACATTTTGAACTATTTTTGTAACTTAGAAATTTTGGCTAAAAACAAAATCTGTATTTTTCCAAAATAGATTTTTCAAAACTTATTTTTCCAAAACTTCTCCAAATACAAAAACAAGATATTTTAAATACTTTTATAGCATAGAGTGTATGGATATGATCCACTACACATAAAAGATGAAATATCTATGTTTTTGACAATAAGTACTAAAACGGTTTTGGTTAAAAACACATGTATATAATAAACTCCAAAAACCAAACCGGTATTTTGTCAAAATGAAAAGTCTTTTCCAAAATGAAAATTCTTTTATGAAAACTCTTCTAAATCAAGAGTGTGTGTGTATATGGTATACTTGAGCAATCCACCAACTATTATATCCTTTACATTTTATCTAAAAATAAAATCTTAACAAAACAAACCTAGACTCAAGTCTTGATCTTGAAGGTCTTCACTTGAAGTCTTCTTCTCCTCTTGACTTGGTCTTAACTTGATCCAAAGAGCTAGACTCCTATTGAGTACTTGATGTGGTCTTTATGCATAGGCTCTTGAATCAAACCGTGTTAGCTCCAAAACTTGACTTTAAGTCCTTTGTTGAAGCTACACACCTACTAAGATTTTGATCACAAATCTGAGACTAAATAAATACAAGATCATTAGTACTATAACTACATGAGTTAATCATCATCAAAACTAGAGTGATGGGCCTTTGGGCTAACAAAAACTTTGAAGCTGACCAATTTCAATCCATTAACAAATTGGTAAGTTTTCAGTTCAGCGAGATTGAACTTGAAGATGAATGTGACAATGATTCCCAATGTTGTGATTCAGTTTCACTTTTGAATCTATGCTGACTCCGGTAACCTTACCCAATTTGGACTCAATTCTCGAGCCCAACACTGATTCCTATCCCTATAGAGCTTAAACATGAACCACTTATTTTGGACAGTCGCATTCCATTGTCGGGAAATGAATGTGAGCTTGAATTCTATGATTTGGACCAAACTCATGGACCAATTTTGACTCTCAGACCTAAACTTGATTTGAGTTTTGAGTCAGTATTGGTTCCCATTTCCTTCTTTGTTGAGTCCAAATCATCCATTCCACAAAATCATATTCCACTGTTGAACTAAGGTTTAGATCAATATGACTCCGTGATGATATTCCAAGATTGGTCATATAACCGAAAAAAATTTCGTGCTAGGATCTTGCACAATCCTATTCATATTTGTGAGTATAAAAATGCTAATAAGAAAGAGGTCATGAAAATTGGGTTTTATGAAAATCCACAGAATCTAAATTGGGCAGAAATGCTTGGCCCAATGAGACCACCACTAGAATAGCCACCTTGAGGTGACAATTTTCCTTCCCTTTCTCCTTTTTCACGTATTATTGCATTTCATTCATACAATGAGGACAATGCATGAGTTAGGCGTGGGGGGTGTACTAATATACTAACTTTACTAATCTTTAAAAAAAAATTCCTTTCTTTAAAAACTTTTGAAAAGAAAAATAATACTTTAACTTATTTTTGTAAGAAATTTAGTTAATTTTATGGAATAAGAGGATCATAATTAAAAAAATTTATACTTGGTCAAAATAAAATTATTTTCATTTTGAGGTTAGAAAGAAAGATTGCAAAAGTAATTTAGTCTTGAATTTTACCTTGATGAAATATGCACACTTTATGTACACACTTAGGGTTCTAAAACAAAGATTCTTATGCTTTATAAAAAAACAAAAAAACAAAAAACAAAAAAGTATTATATAAAAAATCCTTTGATTAAACTGGGGATTTGTGCCTTATTAAATATAATTATTCACGCCTAAAAGTGGTTCAATAAATAAAATCCTTAGTTTTGTGGTCTTGTTTGCTCAAGTCCTAAGCCCTTGGGGTGTTTTGTCACCCGGTGCCCTAAAACCGTCCAGTTGGGAGTCACCGACTAAGACTCATTACATTGGCGAATTAGAAAGCCTAATAGTGCTAAGGGATATTACCACCATAAATGTAAATAAAAAAAGAATAAAATTATATATATAATAAGGCATAAGAGTTAAAAGTTGAAGAATCCTGAGCCAAGTTTTCATAGTCATAAGGTGCATATGACTTAGGGTAAAATAATAGACTAGATGAGAAATATATTTTAATCCTTACCTTGATTAAAAACAAGTTTTTGAATAAATAATAAGTTTAGAAATAACTAAGTTTTGATAATCCTATGACTTATACATTACTTGAATTTTTTACATTAATACTTCAAATATCTTTTCTTTTCAAAATGCGTTTTCAAAAAAATATTAATAATTTATTTCTTTTTCTCCATGGATTTTGTCGGTGTAATTCAATGAGAACCCTCACAAGACAAAACTCATCCTCTAGAGATAACTTAGAGGTTTAACGGCTTGTTGCACGTGTTAAGTGCAACCGTGATTCTTACGAAAGTGAGTTAAGTTAGGTTAGCTCTACTTTTGTTTTGCTCGAGAACGAGCGAAAGATAAGTGTCGGGGTGTGATTATGCACGTGCATTGCATATTTTGTATCATATATGTCACATTTTCTTTATTTACTTTTAAATAAAACTCTACTTTTTAATGTATTTTCATGTTCAGTGTATGCAGTGTAATTAACGAAAAAAATGAAGAGATTAACAGATTTATCCAATTAAATTCAAACAATTCAGAAGATCAAGCAAATCAAGGGGATCAAATCAAATTCAAAGGTTCTAAAAGCTATCTAATCTGAAAACTATATATATCAGATAAGATAATATCCTCTAATTTCAAGAGAAAAATAGATTGTTTGAAGACCCTAACGATTTCGCTGAAAATAAATAGATATCTTATCAATTTTAGAAGACAAATTAAAAATCCAAAGGAGAAATAGATAGAGGGAACATCAACGGATGAGATGAAACAATTTAGATTCAGATTCAAACTTGATACATTTTAGCATTTTAATCATAACTTTGCTATCAAAACTCAAGTCTGATGATTCAAGATTATCCAGAAAGAAAACTTAAAAGGCTACAATTCTTATGTTAATATTTCTTATCAATTCTATCGTTCAATAAATCATTTTAAGAAATCAACATGACAATAAGTTGCAGATCAGAATTAAATTTTCACATAAAATTTTGGATAAATCAAAGCAAGTTTGGAGATAATGGGAGGATTCGAATTCAGAAATAGTTATCTCCCCCTATCTTTATACGCTTCCTATCTCTTTGGTTTTCTCTTATAAATATCCTCATACCATAAAGGAAGAAAGGGTACCATCTCAGAGAAAGCTTCAGTTTAGGGTTTTCTTTCCTTTTCTTCTTCAGTGTAATTTTATTTTTATTTTTTTATTTTCTTTTAAGTTTGATAGAGTTACATGATTAAAAGAGAGGAAAAGTTATTGTAGAGTGATACTATATAATCTTTTTCAAGAAGCTTATATTGAAGGTGACAACCAATGGAGATTTCTTACTTTTCTTCATCGTACTCAATCTGGCCAAGCACTACTACTTTCTACTACCTTGCTTTATATTACTTCACATCTAATCATGGCATGTTAATATATAACAGAAATAAATCTTCTTCCTTTATCTCTTCTATTTTCTTTCTTAGTTTAATTTAACAATTTTCAGACAACACTTTCTCTTTTAATTCTTTTTCTCTGGACTTATTTTTCTTTTCCTTTGAATTAATAAAACGATCTTAAATACTCTTCTTTTATCTCTTTTTAATTCTGATTTTTTGCACCAACATTTTTTTCTTTATCTATTTTTGTTTTCTTTTCTTTTATAAATAAAATAATGACAATACAATCATCTTTTCTTCTACATCGTCCTCTTAACTATTTTATTTTCTTTTAAAACTGAGAAGAGAACTTTTAAATCTATTTTAGTTAATTAAAAGAAGAAACTTACTATAAAGCTTCTATTGCAGTCCCTTCCTATGGATCACGACCCGTTCGCCCTAGACTATATGGTAGAATTGAGGACCTAGCACTGTTTTAAAAGTTTGTATTTTTCTGTGTGCAGGTTTGGCTCGATAACGTTAACCAAAATTTATTCTTCCTTAAACTAAGTCTAAAAAAAATCTTGTTATAAATTAAATGTAAGAATTAAAAATTGAATCGATTCTTTGATCTTTCATAAAAACTCTTTAGAAAATATGCACTTTGTGAACTTTGAAGATTTTTGGGATATCGACTCTAACTTTCATGTCATTTATTCATATCAGTTTTTTCTTTTTTTCCTCTTCTCTTCGTTTTCATTGGCTTTCTAGCTTATCCGGGTAGTGAGCCTTTAGCCAGTTACTCCCAAACCAGATGGTTTTAGGGTACTAGATAAGAAAACATCCCTTGGGCTTAAGGACTTGAGTAAACAAAGTCATAAAACTAAAGGAGATTATTTTATTTTTGTTCACCGTTTTAGGCGTGAATAATCATGCTTCCTGAGGCATAACTACCCAGCTTCAATAAGTGGTTTTTATCATTATTTTTTTATATCTATATTTTTTATGACATTTTCAATATTTGTTTCAATCCCAAAAAATTATGTAAGTACGAAGTGCATATATCTAAGGCAAAAATTTTAGGATCAAATTATCTTTTCAATCTTACTTTCTTATCATAAAATTTAAACAAGATCTATTATTTTGACTCGGTTTAAGAATTCATAATTGTAGGTCTGCTTAATTCTTAAGATCCTCTCAACTTTCTTAAAATAAATCACAGCTATTTCTCTTATTTTAAAAAGTTTATAAAAAGAAAAGAAAAGAGTTTCTATACAAAAGAAAAAAAAATCTAAAAATTTTCTAAAAAGTAGTGCAAAAGAAAGAAAGTTTAGAACAACCTACGTTAGTAAATCCTCCCCCACACTTATCTCATGCATTGTCCTCAATGCATCGTGTATGTGTATATGCATGAAACTAATGAAAAGAAAAGAAAAATTATCTCATGGTGGTGTTCCGGTGGTAGTCTGATTGGTCTACGAAATACGACCCAATCTAAATTGCATGAAGTTCGCAGGAACCTACTAGTGACCTCTCTAATACAACCCATTAAAATGTTTTAGAAATATATGATCTTATTGAAAAAAATCTCCTCCTCAAATGACCAATTTACAAAAATAAACTCAGAGTCAATAAGTTCAACACTGTTGTCCAACAAAGAAGTGTGATTGTGGAAGATAATTGATTTGGGCTCAAAGGGAATGGAACGAATATCAGCTTGGAAAAATGACTTAGATCAAGTCGAGATTCAGAAATTGGAGTCGAATTTAGTTCAAGGTTGGGATCTAAATAAAAAAATTGATGCTCACATACTTTCCCCATTAACGGAATGTGATCACAAAATATTAGTGATTACATTTCACGGTGTACTGGTACAGAATTTAGTGTTGACTCTAGAATATGAAAAAAATCAGGTAAAGATACTGGAGTCATTATTGAATCAAAAAGTGAAAAAGAATTACCAACTTGTTGATTAGGATCACGTTCATGCTCAAGATTAATTTCGGAAAAAGGATAACTTACCAAAATGTCAAGGTGGTTCTCAAAATTTTGGCATGTTCAAATGGATATAGTTAAATTGAATCTTAATTTTCGTCTACGGAAGGAATGTGAATGAGTGAAATGATTGATTCAATTTCAGGAATGGGAATCAAAACTGGTTGAAGAATATTACTTAGTTTAGGTAACACTACAGGAGTCGATATTGATTCAAGGATTGGACTCGAATCGCTAAATTCAAGCTCAGATTCACATTCAGCTTCGAGTTCAATTTCAGAAAATGGATAACTTGTCAAAATATCAAGGATTGATTTTGATCAAGTTCAGGTTGGTATAATGAAATTAAATCTTGATTTTTAAAATGACATGATTCTTTTAGTCATATGAAAATTTGGTGGACATTTGGAATTCAACCATATTTTGAATTAATCGCTCGAACTCTTACACGAATTCCATAGTTTTTTTCAACAATGATTTTTCTTTTAGTGATTCTGGAAAAAACTGTATGAATTTTGGAAATTTTGTGGATATGATAAGGCCGTTATGATTTCAAATTGTTTTTAGGCCTCTAACATGGCTTCCATACTCTTTTGCAACTCTGTTTTTTCCTTCAAGTGGTGGTTCTAAAAAAGGAGTATGTGAAGTAAAATGTGGGAACGAAGATGATGGACAAGTGATTGATAATTTAGCTCGAAGGCGGTGAATCCCCACTGACTCTGTAAAGAGTAGAAATTATTTTGAAAATCTTGGTCATAGGATTGAGGATATGGGTCATATTGAGGCGGATAAACCCAATCCGGCCTATATGATTGGTTCACGTGTTCATAGCTGGGCTGGAATTATCCGAGTGAAATGAGATCGGGGTGAAATATGGATTTATATTAGGATTAAAAAAATTGTTATTATTGAAATTAATTTCACAATTTACAAAAGAAAAAGAAAAACAAACAAATAAACAAACAAATAAAGAAAAAAGAAAAAGCAAAAAATAAAAAGCCTTTGCTAGAGTTGACTTAGACATAGACGACTCCTAACTGGTTAGACTGTCTATGGGGGTACATTGTAGAAATCTGACCACAAGTTAATCGGCCAGGTAGGGGCAAGACTAGTAGGAGGTATCCATGCCGAAGCAATGGGCCTAATTATGTCAAACCACTGTTCTTCAAGATTTCGCCTCTCAATTCTCAACCCTGGACACTAATTTGACAAGAGTCAAACTCTAACAACTTCCTCTTAGGTCAATCTCCTAAATAAGTCCGAGATGTCCCTAGGTGTCAATGTCTAGCAAGTTTTATTAAGGCTTGGGCTGTGTGAGCGGGGAGGTAATTTTTTGAGCTAAGAGACGGTAATGACTTCCCGCATTATCTTATATAGGGTTTTGCCTTTAAGTTTTGATTTGTGCAAGTGTGTAATATAGAAAAGAATGAACACACAAAGCGAGTAAATCACCCATGTGATTATCGTAACTATATGCAATGCAATATATACACCTTAGTCCAGATCACAACAACAAAAGAATAAATTATAGTATATTGGAATGAAAATTGACACGTGCCTAGATGCAAGTGTCTAAATTATTTTAAAGCATCCAATTACCGTATTTTAGTTCTTAAAATTATTACAATGCACAGGTAATATAAATAGAAAAATAGCAGCAGAAGATAGCAATATACAAAGATTTACCCAACCACACAAAATTTTTGAAGCACTTGTTCCCTACTTTCTTGAGCAGGGAGATGCAATCAAGTATGGACTTTTGTAATGCTAAAAATTTACCATGCACTCCAATCAAAGAAGAAAAGTTAACGAAAATGTGAGATCAAATCGTTCTCATCCCCGGCAACGGCGCTAAAATTTGATCGGGGGAAAATCGTGCATAAAATTTATCATTTTGAAATTACTAATTAAAGTGTGTACTTTGACTTTCTCGTTACTTCTGTTATAGCATAGAGGCTAAACGGGTCTAATCCACAGGGACAGGAAGCAATAGAAGCTTTACCGATATGTTTACGTGTGTGTTAATGGTTTTTCTATGTTTCAAAGAATGAAAATAAAATAAAATAAAGAATGAAAAGAGAAGGATACAGTGAAAACAAAGAAGTGGAAAACATAAAAAAGAACGTATTTATGATTTTTGTAATTATTTCTAAAACAAAGCAAAAGGAAAAGAAAACTCATGGCTACTAACTACTAATGGCTCCACTAACCATATTAACCTTTTAGTGATAGCTGCCTCACATGTATCCTTGGCCATCACTAGTCCTTGGTTCAAGAGTGTTTTCAAAGCATGACCCATACGATCATTTTCACATCCAACTCAACAACAAGTGTAAGTTACACTTAAACCATCAAAACTAAACTAGAGTAAGAATGGAATAAAGTAATATTAGCTTGTTAGAGAGTTAGATGTTAAAATGTTAGAATCCATCATCATGAGCCATCAATGGCTCTTGCAAGAGCAAGGCCAAGTAGAGGCTATTAGATTCATGTGGATTATCAAGTAAAGAGTAAGCAAGTTAGTGGTTAGTAGTTAGTTACCATGAGAGAAAATTAGCTAAGCATGTAAAATAAGTTAGAGAGAAGAAAACAAGTAGAGATAAAGAGAGAATCTTTCATAGAGTGTCCTCCTCCATTACAAGACTCTTGCTTTCATTCTATGCACTACTCTCTTCCCTATTACATGATCTAAAAGAAATGAAAAATACAAAAGAGAAAGAAGAAGAACAACTAACCTAAACTAAAGAAAGAAAATTACCCTAAAAACTTTTCTCTCTAGAAATCTGCTCAACACTGGGTATTTATAGACAAAAGAGGGCACTAGGGAGGCTGTACAGAGTCGTGCGTTCCGCATTTCTGCGACCATGCTGTAGTCATTCACAACGCCGAAGCATGGCTCTTGTACCTGTAGTATGAGATGTGTATTGACTTTAGTTTATTATTTTCTGCTCCCAAAATTAGCAGATTGGGGTTCAAAGGCTTAGGCTTCTTTTAGGCTTTAAAATATTTCAAATAAATTAGAGTTTTGGGCTTCTTCTTTACCTCATGCCATGGACCTAGAAACACACAAGAAAACTATTATTTAGCAAAATTTTATAAAAAATAAGTGTGAAAATATGATATAAAATATGTAAATATAGAGACCAATAAGCCTCCTGCATGGCTTCTATACTCTTTCTAATTCGGATTTTTCTTTTATGAATTATTCTAGAAAAGGAGTATATTAAGCATGATATGGAAAAGACTGTGAGGATTGTGAATCGAGCTTCTTTTGTTAAGACTCAAGCATGGCTTATACGGCTTCCATACTCTTTTCTAGTTCAGATTTTTCTTCAATTGGTTGTTGTAAAAAAAGAGTATATGAAGCTTAGTGTTGGAAAGATTGTGAGTCGAGCGCTTTTTAACATTGTTGTTGGGACTCAAGCATGGATTTTAAGACTTCCATAATCTTTTCTAACTCGGATTTTTCTTCAATCAATGGTTCTGAAAAAGGAATATAGTAAGCAAAATCGGGATATTATTGTGGATAAGGTGAATGAAAATTTGACTCGGGAGAGGTGAATCCCCATTGACTTTGTGACGAGTAAAAATTATTTTCAAAATTTTGTTTACTGGAATAGGGATATGGGTTATATTGAGTCAGAAAAATTCAATCGGCCTATTCGATTGGTTCATTTTATACATAGTCGGGTTGGAATTATCCGAGTCAAATGAGGTCGGGGTGAAATATGGATTCATATTAGGATTGAAAAAATTATTGTTGTTGAAATTCATTTCACAAACAAGAAAAAAAAAGCAAATAAACAAACAAAAAGAAAGAAAAAAATCAAAATCAAGCCTATACTAGGTTTAAGCTAGACCTAGACGACTCCTAACAGGTCGACTGTCCAGGAGAAGGGTATTGCAGTATTAGACCATAAGTTAATTAGCCAGGTAGGGGCAAAATATTGTGAGAATTATCCGTTTGTAAGCAATGGGCCTTAATTACGCCAAATCACCGGATTTTCGAGGCTTAACCTCTTAATCTTCAACCTTAGAGACCGATTTTGACAAGAGTCCAGTATTAACAACTTCCTCTCGAGGTCAATCTCTTAATGAGTCTGAGATGTCCCTAGGGGCCAACATCTATCAATTTTTATTAAGGCTTGAGTTGTGTGAGTGGGGAGGTGATTTTTCGACTAGGAGAGGATAATAATTTCTCACCTTATGTTGTATTGGGTTATTCCCTTAAGTCCGCTTCGTGCAAGTGTGCGATATAGATAAGAGTAACACACAAAGCGAGTAAATCACCCACGTGTTTGTCTTATACTATACGCAATGCAATATGTACAACTTCAGTCCATATCACAACAACAGAACAAAATGCAGTATATTAGAATGAACTTTGACATATACCTAGATGCAACTGTCTAAACCGTATTAAAAGCGTCCAATTACTGATTTTAGTTCTTAATTATTGCAGTGTTTAGGTAAACCAACACAGAAACTAACAGCAGAAGATAATAATATACAACAATATATCCAACCACACAAAATTATGGGCCTTGAATCCCCAATTTGGCTGCACAAATGCCTTGAAAGACGCATTTGCGCGGCTTCTTTTGTAGCAATTGCTCCCTGCCTTTTTGAGCAGGGAGATACAAGCAAGTATGGACTTTTGCAATACTAAAGTTCTGAAAAATTTGACCTGCACACCAAAACAGAGAAGAGAATGTTAAGAAAAACGTGAAATCAAAACCATTCCCGTTTCCCGACAGTGGCGCCAAAATTTGATCGGAGATTTACAGTAAACGAATACGTGTATTTTAGAAAATCAATGAAAGTATGTGTGTTTTGGCTTCCTCGATACTTTTGTTATAGCATATGGGCTATACGGGTCGAATCCACATGGACGAGAGGCGATAGAAGCATTAACAGCTCTTATTCACATTAGTTGTTAATAAGTTCTACTTTGTTAAAGAAAGAGAAAATAAAAAGGAAAAAAACTAGAAGTGATAGGTGGAGAAGGCGATGAAAATGATGAAATGAAAACAATCAAGAAGTGATTTGGAATCTGTGAAGGAAAAGCAAGAAAATAGAAACAAAGTAAACAAGAAAGAAGCGAAGTGAAAAACTTTAAGAAGTGATTTAGAAAGTGGTTTTAAAAACAAAATAGAAAAGAGAGAGGTTATGGTGGAAAGGACGAAAACAATGGTAAACTAAGTAATGAAAATACCGATAAGAAAAGAATAAAAGGGTTTTGACATTGGTCTTGAAAACAAGACAAAAAGAGAAGAAAATATATGGCTACTAACTACTAAGTGCTTTACTAATCATGCTAACCTCTTAGTGATAGTTGTCTCACATGAATCTTTGGCCATCACTTATCATTGGCTTCTACAAGAGATGTATCAAAGCATGGCACATAAGGTGGTTCTTTACATTCGAACTTGCATCAAGAGCAAGCTAATGTAAATATTAGATCATCAAATTAGTTTGAAGCATGCATGAAATAAGAGAGTTAGGTTGTTAGCAAGATAGTAGGTTAGAATGTTAGAATCCATCATTATGAGCCATCAATGGCTCTTGCAATAGCAAAGCCTAATAGAGGCTATTAGATTCATGTGGATTATCAAGTAAGAGATTAAATGGTTAGTGGTTAGCAGTTAGATTTCCATGAGAGAAAAGTTAGCTAGTCATGTTAGAGGTTAGAGAAGAAACCATGGAAGAAAGGAGGAGCCTTTCATAGATTGTCACTCTCTATTACATCTATCTCTCTTTCTCTTTACATTTCTCTTCTAAATCAACTCTGCCCTAATACATGATCTAAAGAAAAAGAAAATACAAAATAAAAGAAGAAGAACAACTGCACTACACTATACTAAAGAAGAAAAAAATACTAGCTGATAGCTCTCTAACCCCGTTTTTGATCCAAAATTGCAGTATTTATAGCCATAGGAAGATTCTGGAAGGCGAGACGAGGCCACGCGTCGAAGATCGATGTGTTTGATGCGTGGCCCCACCACTTTGTCACGGACCCAGGTCCATGGTTTCACTCTGTGGTTTCGTCCAACTGGAGGACCCTCTGGATGTTTCTGGTTTTGGGTAAATTGGATCTATTTTTCTTCAAATTCGTCCTTGATTTCTAGATCCAATGCATCTTCTAGAAGCTCTCTAGATAGGTCTCCAAGCAATATGATTTAATAACCTAAAATTGGATTTAATTAGGCTTTAATTCTGATTTTGCCCTTGAACTCTTGATTATCTGCAACATAGACCTAAACACAGTTCAGAAGAGATTTTTATTCATAACTCGGTAGGGAAATACGATATGATAATGCTGAATTGTAGAGTAATCACCAGTCTATGGACTTCCTCTCGATTAGCCTATCAGTAGTCGAAACCCTCTGCCGTCAGATTTTCCCCACTCGAAGTCCCTCCTCCACTGATGGGATCTTCCTCATTCAGAGCCCAACCAGCTCCGCTAATTGGATTTTCTCCACTTGAAGGTGACTACAAATCTAACTCCGATAGTGGAATTTCTCTCACTCGAGGCCAAAAGTTTGTAGGTACCACTGATAGAATCTTTCACACTCAAAAATTATAGTGCAAGCTCTCCAAACCACTACAACCAACCATACCGGAGATACAAATCAGCACTCTGATGGAGCATGGTCATACCAATTCCAAAGCCAAGGCTGAAAACAAGCTAGAAAAGATCTAAACATAACCATTTTTATTCAAAAAATAATATTTTCATTACAAAAATATATTCAATCTGAATACCATTTCATTATATTTATATGATTACATCTGTTAAGAGTAATACAAGATATTTTATTACATCTCTGTGTTTATATTTTTAATAATTATAAAATATTTGGATCCAAAATCTCGGGTCCTGCCACCATTAGTAGTCCCCTGGCACTGAACAGAGACTTGTTCATTAGAAGCAGTGGTCTGTCTTCATCCGCGCCATGGCTCCTAAACAAGCAATCCTACGCCCACGGCCTATGTGTCCCACCAAGGCAGTAAATGAGGTATTCCAAGGAGCCCTCAGAAGGCACGACAATGCCTATGACACTAAGACTCCAGCAAGACATGCAAGAAAGTGATGGTATGACATCTCCTCTGAGGTGTTATGTGGGAGAGCTTCGGACTTTGGTAAGAGGAGTGATTCATCAACATATCCAGCCGATGACCTGCCTCTCCTTCTTCCTCGCACAAGCCATCAGGAAAGAGGTGGATGGCATCAAGGTTAAAGCTTGCCCGCCCAAAATCAAGCAACCTGGAAACCATATCACTCAATCCAATTGAAGCAAGAATCCTACGTCATTCCCGATGGCGGCACCCTGTTACGGTAACTAATGTGCCGTAACATCACCTTCATTATGACTGATGTGATGCACCTTCTAGACCCCCTATAAGAGAGAGCCTAATCACTACTTCCTCATCCTTATTTCTCTCCTTTTCCTTCCTCCATCTGATGAAAAGAAAAGAGGACAATATGGCGGTGCAATGAGGAAAGAAGAAGTTAGGGTTTCGAAGTAAAGCTTTTAGAAGAAAGAGAAGATGATTTTCTTTCACATATCTCTCTATTTAGATGGATGAGAAGTCAAACTACCTTCAATTCAAATTTTCAATCTCTAAAAAGTCATCTTACATCCCGAGATTTTCGGTCAATAGTAAAAGCAGAAGATCAACCATCGTTATCAAACTATAAAACCCTACAATTCTAGTCATAAAGATACTAGGATTTGAAGAGACACAGGACACAACTTTTTGAGAGATACAGCTGCTTGATGTGACAACTGATAGCCAGTTTTACAACCCAAAATTAATTTCAAAAAATTCGCAATGATCTGAAGAGATTCATCGCGCACACCTCTTCTCGCAAGCATCATAATGAGTTTTAAGGCATTGATAATCCAACCGTGTATCTTCACTCCCTCGACTTCCCTTCCGCGGACTCCAACAAGTGGGAAAGCAGGGGCATTTGAAAATTTGGTCCGCATCAGGATGATGACACGTGTCCAAGCTACTAAGTGCTTTCCCTGAGAAATTCACAACTTTCAAAGTCCATCCCAGAGCTACCCTCTATTCTGAAGACATTCTCGATCTGGAATCACATGTCGCCACTTCAAAGACCTTACCACTCTGAGACCCTCCACGTTCTGAAGACTCCAACTCCAAATCAGAAGCTCCAACAACAAATTATCCTTGATCTCCACCAACAATATGCAATTCCATCCTCCCATGTTCATAACATGTAACGTTTCTTTCTGCACTGGCAGTTGTGGACAGTGGCAAATTTTTCGGCATGCAATCCCACCAACCAACACTAGTGATCATGGTCATTACAATAAATTCAGCATGTGTAGATCATGCAGCTACATCAGTCCATCAATCCTGCCACCACGATGGCATTCCTGTCAGGTATATACTATCCTTCTTCTCTAAGGAGGAGGAGGTGGCTTTCCTAATCCTGAACACACACACACACACCACACCACCACTCCAGACAGATCTCCCCGGCTCGTGCACTAACACGCCCGCAGTTGTTCTTTGTGTGATTCTTCCTCCATTCACATCGGCAGTTATCCTCTGCCAGCCCTTCCTGCCACACCCACATTTGTCCTCTGCGCGACACCTCCATTCACTACCCCTGCAGTTGTCCTCTATCGATCTTTTCTTTCATTTCATATATTGATTCTCACGTTCGAGAGTCTTAGGTTAGCACCACACCAGTGCTCTTAAACTGAAAGGTGCATTTTTCTGTGCGTGCTCTGACAAGGTACCATTCGAGGAGCACCCAGATTGCTTGTGGTGGGTGAAATACATCTAGAGAGAGGGTGAATAAGGGTTATGCTAATCAAATAATGTTTTAAAACTACTTAAAATGAATTATGCAAATGGTCACCCATAAACAAGAATTGAAGTCGAATTCCTCGTGAAGGGCTCTAAAATTTCTCCTTTGATTCCTCTAGATAATGAGATGAGTTGCTTAATTGCCTCCTTGTTGAGATGAGTATAGACCGATAATGAAAGAGATGAAGTGAAAGAAATTATAGAATGCAAGATGAACAATTACACAAGTATAAAAAAATGAAAAGGCAATAGAGAGCAAGACACAAGCAATCGCAAACACAAAAGAATTGTTCCGAGGATCGAGCCACCGCTCTACGTCCCCGCCTTCACCACTATGAAGGATTTCACTATCCTCTAAGGGAACTTCCACAAAGGGACCTTACACAAAGGAATTACAACTTGGTCTACACAAGACCAGAGTACATAACTCCTCCAACTCAACCCTCTACACAAGAGGTAGCACAAAGCCATTTGAGATTACAAAGCTCTTGGTGATCTAACAAGATAACAAACACTCTCTCTTAAAACTTCCTATAGAGTAGAATATGAAGTGTTGTTCGTGAAGTTAAGTGAGAGATGAAATACAGTTAGAAAGAGTAGATGAGCTTTAAAACCAACTGAAAATAGTTTTAGAAAGAAAGAACTTGAAAATTGGAAGCTAGAAAAACTTTTTTTTAAACAAACATGAAAACTTATAAACTTGTGTATATTTCTTGTCAAAACCAAAACCAATGACCCATATATATAGGTAAAGAATAAATATCATTTATAAATCATACTAGATCATTTGGGGTGTGTTTAGACACTTGGAAACCAAAAATGCCTATTGGAATCTACTAAAAACAATACAGATTTAAAAACTAGCCGCTATGGCCATATGGCAGCTTGTCGATCGGCCGACTGGCCTACCGATAAGTCATCCAGAAAAGAGCTGTTAGCTCCGGTTGACCATGCGATCAACCACTCGGTAGTTTAAAATGAAAAAATAAACTATCGGTCGACCGGGTCGGTCGATCGACCCTAACCAAGAGTTAGGGTCTCTCAGTCTGTCGACCGCAAGGGTTTGCAGTCGACTGGTCGGTCAACCGACAACATGCACAAATGTGCATGCCCCTAGCCAAAGGCCTGATCGACCGGGTGGTTAACTGTTCTGGCCTACAATGGGCACCGGTCTACCGAACGGTCAACCGTTCTGGGCTGAAATAGTTTTTATGAAAACTTTTGAGTTTCAAATATTTTTCTAAATATTTTGTATTGGTTTATGGGTAATATAGCAATGTATAGGTGATGAAATACATATTCTAAATTTGTTATAAAATTTTGAAAAAATTATGAGACATGTATCAAAACCAAACATGCAAAATACCAATGCTACCAAAACTTTTATTTTTCAAAATCGTGTATTTTGTGTATGTAACTTCTTGAGCATCACTGCTATATTCTACACCTTAACAAACTAATATCTTATAAGACTCTAGGTGACTATAAGGTCTTCAACATGGCTTATCTATTAGCGATGTCGAGTGCTTTTAGTTTTAATCCCGTATTTTAATCTCCTTGAGTCTTCAACACCTTCCTTAGAGGAAGAAAACTCCATGAATCCTTAGAACCCTGAAATATACTTAAACCCTTGAACTTGATTAGTACAAATAACTATATATATTTTGTTATCATCAAAACCATAAAACCGGGTGATTGTAACTTTGGGCCAACAATGTCCCACTTTTTGATGATGACAAAACATGTGAGTTATTTAAAATAAAAGATAGCTTGAAAAAGCTCCCCCTCAAGTTATGCTATCTATCAAGTATAAGAAAACATTAAGACTTAAAATAGATTTGACAATATAAGCAAGTCACACAATATGCATATATAAAGATGATATCAATATAGAATAATATGCATATATAGCTTGCCGTCCTTCCAATCCTCCTTCCTCCAATAAACAATATGCAATGAATAAATCATGGCATTGCATATATAAACATGGGAATGGATATAGAATACCAAAAACAACTAAATAACTAAATAATTCAAATAGCTTTCCTCTTTTTTGTCATGCATCAAAAAGGGAAAGGACATCAAATATGAAAGAGATATTAATTTCGAAAATAATACATATACAAAGGATTTAAAAAGACTTGAAACAATTTTAAAACTTATGAATTCATAATACAAAACAAATGACTAAAAAATCTATTATCATCTAGTGGTTTAATAAAAATGTCTGCAAGTTGAAAATCGGTGAAAATATAATCAATTTCAATATCGCCTTTCTCATAGTGATTTCTAAAAAAGTGATATCAAATATCTATGTGCTTGGTCTTACTATATTAATTTGCATTTTTGGTCATATGAATAGTTCTAATATTATCATACAATATTTTAATATGGTCATAATGTAAATTATAGTCATTGAGAGTATGTTTCATTCAAAGAAATTGTGCACAACAAGCCCCGCCGCAACATACTCCGCCTCGGCAGTTGAGAGAGCTACGGAATTTTGCTTCTTGGAAGACTATAAAATAAGGCAATGTCCTACAAATTGACAAATATTACTAGAGTTCTTCCTATCCACTGTACAACTGGCATAGTCGGCATCCGAATAACTCGCAATAAAAAATTCTCCGATTTTCAGATACCACAAGCTCATTCCAATAGTGCCCTTAAGATATCTAATAATGTGTTTTACTACAATTAAGTGAGACTCTTTAAGGTAAGATTGAAATCTAGCACATAGACACACATACTAAACATAATATCTGACCTACTAGCTGTCAAATAAAGTAAACTACCAATCATGCTTCTATAAAGTTTAATGTCTACATTTATACCTTGTTCATCCTTATCAAGCTTATAGTAGTGGCTATGGGAGTCTTGCTTAGCTTTGCATCTTCAAACCCAAATCTCTTGATGAGTTCTCTTATTTACTTGGCCTGATTGATGAAGATCCCATCACTCTTTTACTTGATTTGGAGTCCAAGGAAGTAGTTTAGCTATCCCATTATAGACATCTCAAACTTGTTCTTTATGCATGATTCAAATTCTACAAAACTTTTCATTAGTGGACCCAAAAATAATATCATTAACATAAATTTGAACAATTAGGATATTACTATCTACATGCTTTGTAAACAAAGTGGTGTTAACCTTACCTCAAAATCATTTGAAATTAGAAAAGTTGAAAGCCTTTCATAGCAAGCTCTTGGAGCTTGTTTTAAACCATATAAAGCTTTATCAAGTTTGTAAATAAAATCCGGATATGTAGGTTCAACAAACCCGGGAGGTTATTCAACATACACTTCCTCTTCTATAAAACCATTTAAAAATGCACTTTTGACATCCATTTGAAAAAGTTTGAAATGTTTAAAAGAAGCAAAGGCAAGTGTCATCCGTATGGCTTCAAGCTGTGCTACGGGTACAAAGGTCTTCTAAAAATTGATACCTTCAATTTGGGTGTAACCTTGGGCCACTAACCTAGATTATTTCTAATAACATTACCCGACTTATCCAACTTATTTCTAAAGATTTTTAGTTCCAATAGTTGGTCTATCATGGGATCTAAGAATAAGATACCAAACTTGGTTGCACTCAAATTGATTAAGCTCTTCTTGCATTGCAACTAACCAATATGAATCGGCCTCGGCTTCGAGGATATTTTGGGCGCAATTTGTGAAATAAAAGTAAAATGCTCACATAAATCATGGAGTTTGGATCCAGTAATTATCCCCTTGGATACATCACCTATGATGAGGTCCTTGGGATAATTAGTAGCAAATCTCTAATCCTTTGGAAGTGGTTGTGTTGGCTCCACTTTAATCTCTTGAACTTCACCTTATTCGTCAATCTTTGATTTTTTCTTCTATAGGCGAGTCCTTCAAGGTCATCTTCTCTATGTCTTCACCTACGGAATCAATCTCTACAACATTCTTCACAAACGCATCAAATTCCTCAAACTTGACATATATAGATTCTTCAATAGTCAAAGTAGTTCTATTGAAGACTCTATAGGCCTTACTAGTATTTAAATATCCAATAAATATGGCTTCATAAGATTTGACATTGAATTTTCTTAAATTATCTTTAGTGTTAAAAATAAAGCATTTACAACTGAAAACTTTAAAGTAAGAAACATTAGGTTTTCTCAAATAGTAAATTTTAAATGACGTTTTAGAAGTATTTTTACAAAAATAAATTCTATTTGAGATGTAACATGTTGTGTTTATGGCCTCGCCCATAAGTATTAAGGGAGTCTGTATTCATTTATCATTATCCTAACCATATCTTGAAGAGTACGATTCTTCTTCTCAACGACTCTATTTTGTTGTGGAGTTCTAAGACATGATAGTTCATGTTTGATTCCATGTTCTTCACAATAGGTGATAAAGGAGTGGTAAATGAATTCACCACCTCTATCACTTCTTATACATAAAATCAGAATATCTTTTTCTTTTCAACTATTTTTTTAAACATTTGAAAATGTGAAAATACTTGATTTTTTTGTTCTAAAAAGAAAACCCATGTAAAACGAGAAAAATTATCAACCAAAATAAACACAAAATGATTTTCACTTAGACTTTCGGTTTTAATTGGACCAAATAAATCCATGTGAATTAACTCCAAAGGTCTTGATATCATGATGTCCTTAATTATTTTGAAAGAGAAATTGGTTTTTTCTGAAGTTAGCACGCATCGCAAATGTAGTTTTTTTTCAAATTTCAAATAAGGAATACCTTTCAATACTTTCGTATTGTTGATTCTAAATAGATGGTCAAATGAAACATGGCCTAGTCTCCTATGCCATAACATAGAGTCTTCATTAAAGCCATTTAAACATATAGCATTGCATTGTAAATTTGATATATCAATCATGTATACATTATTTTCACAAAAACTGGAAAGTACACATGCATTGGTTATCTATCTAAAACATTGTAAGCTAGATCATCAAAAACACTTTGAATCCTCTATCACAATGTTGACTAACGCTCAAGAGATTATGCATTGGACCATCAACTAAAATAACAT
This sequence comes from Agave tequilana, assembly GCA_038442645.1. NCBI lineage: Eukaryota > Viridiplantae > Streptophyta > Magnoliopsida > Asparagales > Asparagaceae > Agave > Agave tequilana. Next base: position 129,157 of record JAVJIF010008672.1, read on the forward strand.
TTTCAATTCAGGGAGATGAGCCAATTTTAATGTTAATTATACCGATAATTTTTCCTTTGGAATCATCTCTGAAGGTGACGGTGACACCTTCATGGTATCTTAATAGGGTTGCAAAATTGTTGATATCCCAAGTCATATGCCTTGAGCAACCGCTATCAAGATACTACCGCTCCCTACGTCTTGGAGCGTTGGTGTGTACCTACATCAAGTAAGGAATTGGTTGATTTTTGCACCCAAATTTTCTTGGGCTCTGTAATGTTAGATTTTCGAACCCAAATGTGATCATTAGAAGCATTTATTCTATCAAAATAAATTTAACTAAGTCACCTTTTCGGCCATAATAAGTGCATGAAAAAACTTTACCACATATAAAAGTATGATGTGAGTGTGGGGTGTGAACATGCTTGGTGTGTGTAGAATATCTAGCATGATGTGTATGTATATGTTGTGATTTAAGAGTGTGGGTGTGTGTAATATGATGAGCATGTGTAGTTTGAAAAAATTTTCTTTGGAGTATGTTTCTTAGGAAATATTGCCTCCAACCTAGTTTTATAAAACTCATATTTCTTTAACACATCTCCTAGATAGTAAAAATTTTATCTCTTAAAATAGAAATCTCATTTTTATCAATTAATGAAAATTTTGCTTTACATGAAATTTTATAAGCATCGAAATCTTTTTGTGTGGATATGAGTGTAGATAATAAATCATCTTTTTCTTTTGAAAGTATAACAATTTATTATGAAGAGTTTCATTTTCCTTTTTCAATTTTAAATACTTTATTTTAAAAAAATTATTATTGTTAGACAACTCTTCAAAAGCCTCACCTAATTCATCCATTGTTAATTCTCTATCATCAAGTGTGGGTTCGAATGTTACCTTTGGTGTGTTATTATTAGCTATGAAATACACGTGTGTCGTATCCACTTCTTCATCAGTTTCATTTTTTGAACGTCAAGTGGCTTTGAGAGCCTTCTTTTTTTAGGGCTTCTTGGTGGTTGAAGGTTTGCTCTTGGTCTTCAAACAATCTGCAACCATGTGGTCCGGTTTTCGGCAATTGAAGCATATGACCTTCTTATTTTCTTTCCCTTACCATCTTCTTCTATTGTTAAACTTGGCCTTATTGTATATCTTCCTTACATTTTTTTCTAGGAGGGAGAATTCTTCATCATCTTCTTCTTTATCATCATTGTCGGAGATGGTGGGAGTGGATTTGAAAGTGATCACTTTCTTCTTATGTGGTTCCATCTCTTTCCTTGTCTATCTCTCCATTTCATGGGTCTTAAGGTTTCCTATAAGACCGATGAGCTCCATCTCTTCTTTGTCGTTTAGCTCCTTCAATATAGTAACCTTGACTTCCCATGAGATTGAAAGTTCCCGAATGACCTTCCTTACTTTTTGATCATTGTCGATGACATCACCTAAAAAAGTAAGATCATTAGTTATTTTAGTAAATCTTGTTACCATGTCATCAATGGTGTCATTATTATGCATGGTGAAATTTTCATATTGAGAATGTATGAGATTAATTTTTGCTCTCTTAACTTGTGACGTTCCCTCGTGTGTGACTACTGGGTGTGTCCAAATCTCATAAGTGGATTTGTAATGGATGACCCTAGGAATATCGTCATCGTTCAAAGTTTGAAGTAAGGCATAGTTTACCTTAGCATTTGCATCAAACTCTTTAGTGGCAATGTCAGACCAAGTGTCCTCATCACCAATGGGTACATTAAAGAGTTTAGTCACCGCTTTTGCAACCCGGCTTCCTAAGGATTGCAAAAATATGGTCATCTTAACCTTCCACATAGGAAAGTTAAGACCATTAAACTTAGGAGGGGTCTTAATACCTTCGGCCATTTTTACTAAAGTGGATGAAGATGAAATTGTGAAAGAAGTGATTAGCAATTAGGATCTCTCTAAGGTTGTTAATTCAAAAACTAGAGACCAAGGCCCTGATACCAATTGAAATACACCTAGAGAGGGGTGAATAGGTATTATGGTATTATGCTAATCAAATGCTATTTTAAAACTACTTAAGATGAATTATGCAAATGGTCACTCAAAAACAAGAATTGAAGCTGAATTCTCCGTGAAGAGTTCTAGAGCTTATCTTCTTTGATTCCTCTAAATAATGAGCTAAGATGCTCAATTGCCTCCTTGTTTAGATAAGATAGACCGATAATGAAAGAGATGAAGTGAAAGCAATTATAGAATGAAAGATGAATAATTACACAAGTATGAAAAATGAAAAGCAATAGAAAGCAAGATACAAGCAATCGTAAACATAAAGGAATTGTTCCGAGGTTTGAACCACCTCTATACGTCCATGCCTTCATCATTATGAAAGATTTCACTATCCTCTAAGGGATCTTCCACAAAGGAGCCTTACACAAAGGAATTACAACTTGGTCTACATAAGAACAGAGTACACAACTCCACCAACTCAACCCTCTACACAAGAGGTAGCACAAAGGCAATTGAGGTTACAAAGCTCTTGGTGATCTAACAAGATCATAAACACTCTCTCTTACAACTTTTTATAGAGTAGATATGAAGTGTTGCTCAAAGAAGTTAAGTGAGAAATGAAATTCAGTTAGAAAGAATTAAAAAGCTTTAAAACTAACTGAAAATAGCTTTGGAAAGAAAGAAAAATTGGAAGCTAGAAAAAATTTTCTCTTTTGAAAGAAACTTGAAAACTTGTAAATTTGTGTATATTTCTTGTCTAAAACCAAAACCAATGACCCATATATATAGGCAAAGAATAAATATCATTTATAAATCATCCAGGTCATTTAGGGTGTGGTTAGACACTTGGAAAACAAAAATGCCCGTTAGAATCTACTAAAAATAAAACAGATTCAAAAGCTAGCCGTTATGGCCATATGGCAGCCTGTCGGTCAGCCGGTCGGTCGACCGACAGGTCATCCAAAAAGAGCCTTGGCTCCAGTCGACCAGTGGTCGACCGCTTGGTAGTTTAAAATGAAAAACTAAACTGTTGGCTGACCAGGTTAGTTGACCGAGTCGACAGACCGACCCTAACCGAGCGCTAGGGTCTCTCAGTTGGTCGACCGATCGATCGACCGCAAGGATTAGCAGTCGATCAACAATGTGCACAAATGTGCATGCCCCTGGAAAAAGGCCTGATTGACTGGGCGGTCGACCGTTCTGGCCTGAAATGGGCACCAGTCGACCGAGCGATTGACCGTTCTGGCCTGAAACATTTTTTATGAAAACTTTTGAGTTTCAAATATTTTGATAGGTAGTAAAAAGTGCATATTTATCATCACATTTACCATCATATTTCCCTATTTAACTTCTTTTATTATGCACTACTGCTAATGTTTTATTCTTTAATGTGTGCAGGCCTTGAGTAATTAAAAAATAAAGAAATAAAGTATGAATGAAGCCCAAAAAACCCATATGCAAAAATTGTAGTAATTTAGAAGTTTCTACATTATCTAACCTAATCTAAACTTGGATTTTAAATTATTTATTTAAAATCTAAGGGAGGAAAATGAAGGATAAAATAGAACTCCTAATTGCTAAAAGAGGAGGAAAAGGATAAAATGAGATGGACTTCTACTCAACCCTATTTGCTTGCAAGACAAGGCTAAAGATAAAAGGAGAAAAGTTTAAAGATAAAAATCCTTTTACAAATTCGGATTTATGATAACTTGCCTCCCAAGTTATCTCGAGTTCTCAAGATAAAAGGTTTAAATACAGAATCTAAAAGGAGAATCTCAGATGAACGGATTAGAGGAGGCCACGCAGGAAAGCGCGTGGCCATTTGCCACGCTTATGGCCGCGTTTCCGCGGCTCTTTGGATGTGATCTGTTACGTGATTTCGTGGAAGAGTTGTACTAAGACTCTACTTCCTATATCTCCTATAAATACCATGTAGAGCAACAGAGAGGGGCGTCCAGCGACTAAAGTTAGGGTTTTTCTTTAGATCTTTTTCTATTTCCAAAATTTCTTGTTTTTTTGTTTTTATTTGAAGAAGATTATTTTGAAGAACGAGGAGCTTGGTAAATTGGTCAGTGACACCGAATAAAGGTTACTCTTTTCTTCTTTGCAATTTAATTCCGCTTTCCTGCTTAGATTAATTATTTTATTTCCTTCTTTTATTTTCTTGCAATTCTTTTGATTCCACATAAAAACTTGAAAATAACATAAAAAAAAGATGATTAACTAAATTAAAATCATAGTTTGCAAACTCTCGATCAACCCTAGTTTAGTTTAAAAAAGTGAATTGATTGATAGCTACTATTAGAAACCCTAGAATTAAAAATATCTTCTTGAAGATGAATTGATTAGGTTTACTTTAATCTAGGTTACACTTTTTAATGGTTCTTCATAATTCATACTTAAAAACTTTGATAGCATAATTTTAAGTTAAACTTATCTTATGCTATGCTTTGAAATTAGGATGAACAACTGTTTAATCATTATTAGTGCATACTAGTTAGGGTTCCAATATTATTCATCTTGCTTGAATAGCAATTAATAACCTAGGGTGGATGTTTATTATTTCAATGTGATATTCATTATTTGAGACTAATACTATGGGTTGTGGTAGATGATTAGTAAACTATATTTCTCAAAATCAATAAAATCTAATCAATCTCTCTTTTTCTTCTGTTCTAAGTGATTTCTCGTTCCAATCAATTTTGTAATTGTTTATGGTTAATGTAGTGTTTTCATTGAAAATTAAATAAAGGGAAAACTTTACAAAAGAGAATAGAGGAGCAAAATTACAAGTAATTCTTTTAAGAAAGAAAAAGAAAATTACAAGTAGATCTCCTCTGAGATTTCTGAGGAAGTGTGCTGGTGGGAGTCTGATCAGCGCGCGACCACTTTGTCTCATTAACGATGCGAGCGATCGATCTTTGAATGCCACTGCTTGGAAATTCTTTCTCGCCTGGTTCCAGAGATTCCTTGAGAGGGAGGAAGATCTTAGGGTATTAGCACCCTGAATTGATCTTTGTAGGATTACAGAAGTGATTCTCTGAATTCTTGAATGCGAGAGAGTAAATCTCTTGTTGGCTTAAGCTTTGAAGCCACCAAAAAAGCTTATGCTCTTCAAAGAGCCTCTTGTACTTGAATTTCTTCAAGACTCTGAGCCTAGTCTACTAGTGGGCTATTTCTATAGGCTCAATAGAGAGTTATGATTCCCTTGATTGTCTCCTCTTAATGAGGGATCATGGGTGTAACTATCCATTAACTCTCCCCACTAGGCAATAGGGAATTATGATTCCCTTGATTGTCTCCTCTTAATGAGGGATTATGGGTGTAACTTCCCATTAACTCCCCCCACTAACTTAGTGGGGCGGTTACTTTCCTCATGTGGAGCTAGTCTCTTCAGGCAAAGCTATCAAGAAAGCTTCAGGCGAAGCTATAATTAGCTTCAGGCGAAGCTCAAATTAGCTTCAGGGGAAACTGTAAGTTAGCTCTCTGTGGAGCTATGAAGAGCTTCATGCGAAACTATCAAGAAAGCTTCCAACGAAGCTAGAATTAGCTTCAGGCGAAGCTGTAAGTTAACTCTCTGTGGACATGCGATGCTATCAAGAAAGTTTCCGGTGAAGTTAGAATTAGCTTTCGGCAAAGCTAGAATTAGCTTCAGGCGAAGCTGTAAGTTAGCTCTCTGTGAAACTATCAAGAGCTTCATGCGAAGCTATCAAGAAAGCTTCCAGCTAAGCTAAAATTAGCTTCCGGCGAAGCTAGAATTAGCTTCAGGCGAAGTTATAAGTTAGCTCTCTATGGAGATATGAAAAGCTTCATGTGAAGCTGTAAGTTAGCTCTCTATGGAGCTATGAAGAGCTTCATGAGGAGCTCTCAAGAAAGCTTCTAGTGAAGTTAGATTAGCTTCAGGCGAAACTGTAAGTTAGATCCCTGTGGAGCTATGAAGAGCTTCATGTGAAGCTATCAAGAAAGCTTCCGGCGAAGCTAGAACTAGCTTCAGGTGAAGCTGTAAGTTAGCTCTCTGGAGCTATGAAAAGCTTCATGTGAAGCTATTAAGAAAGCTTTGGCGAAGTTATAAGTTAGCTCTCTATGGAGAGCTTCAAGACGAAGCTAGACAAACTTAGCTCTCAGGCGAGGCTATCCCCTTTGGCTCATGCGATGCTAAGTGTTAAGTTAACTTAGCGTCTTAGGCCTGCTTAGGTGTCTTCAAAGGCAACCTTGTCTTTCTGTCTGCTTCACTGGATCAGTAGAGTTCAAGTCACTGATTTGTCCCTCGGAGATGGGCAAAAACTGGTCATCAGCTTGTCTGCGACTTGTCTTTTGTAAATGTCGACAAGTTAGACATCGTTCAGACCAGTTGAAAAGCTGTCTGAGAGTTTATCTTTTTAGAGTGTAAACAAAACCCCCTTCAAAGTTTTCGTAAATCTGCAATAGGATGGTTCAGATTTTAAAATACTTTGAATTGCCTCGGGTGTTCAAAATGGGGAGCATTCACCAAGTAGAATTCCCAAAAAATAATTAGAACTGTGACTGAAAATTATTTAGAGGTTAGGGACATGAAAAAATCAGCCTGAGTATGAGAACTCACTGGGGACAAAAGGGAGCAAATCTAGGAATCCGTATGTTCAGAGGTAATATGGACATAACAGGTTAGGAATTGCTAGAAAGAGGTTTTGTCGGTCAGAGGTGATAAACTAGACATAAAAGCGAGAAGAGTCCCTACCGGACTGAAAAGTTAGATCTGGGTATCCGTCAGTTCAGAGATGACAAACTAGACATAGATGATTAGGAATCACCAGACACGAAGTCTTGTCTATCAGAGGTAACGAACTGGACATAATGACAAAAAAGGTGAGATTGGATATTCATCGGTTCAGAGGTGACGAACTAGGCATAACCGATTAGAAATTACCAAACTCGGGATATTTACTGTTCAGAGGTGACGAACTAGACATAACATCAAACGAAAAGCAGAGACTTGGCTATCTGTCGGTTCAAAGGTGATTGACTAGACATGACCGATAGAGAAGCCATCAAGCTCAAAATGTTTACTGTTCAGAGGTGACGAACTGGACATAACAATAAACGAAAAGCGAAGACTTGGCTATCTGTCGGTTCAAAGGTGATTGACTGGACATGACCGATTGAGAAGCCACCAAGCTCGAGATTGTATTATTCAGAGGTGATAATCTTGACATGATCACAAAATGGAGGTGAATCCAGTTTTAGGGACCCGTCTACTCAGAGGTGATATACTGGACATGATAGACTAAGACAAACTAAACTCTGAATCCGCTGCTAGAAGTAGTCGCATTAACTTAGCAGCTAGCCCACTAGGGACTGCAAGGGTGAATTGAATTTGGGCACTTGTCGGTTCAGAGGTAATATGGACATAACCAACTAAGAGACACCAGATTCGCAATTCGCTATTCAGAGGTAGTCAATTAACATAACAGTACTCCCTGCCCTAACGGGTGAAGGAGAACAAAGTTATGGACTCGTTTGTTCAGAGGTGTTAAACTGGACATGACAGTTTGAGTACCATAAAAGGGGAGAGATCTAGGCATCCGTCGGTTCAGAGATAATATGGACATAACCGATTGGAAGTTACTAGACTCAAAGCTCTACCGTTCAGAGACAGCGAACTGGACATAATGGTAAAGGAGTAGTCCCTACCAGACTGGAAGATGAGACTTGGTTATCTGTCAGTTTAGAGGTAACATGGACATAACCGATTGAGAAACCACCAAGCTCAGGATTTCTACCGTTCAGAGGTGACGAGCTGGACATGACGGTAAAAGAAATAATTCCACTAGGAAAATAAGACTTGATCATAAATTCCGTGGGAAAATTGGTATCTCCTTTGGATGTTATTTGAAAGAAATTGTCAGAGGTATATTGTTAACGTGACAACCAGGAAAGTCCACTGAGGACTGAAAAGGAAAATAATAGATTTTGAGGAGAGTCTACCAGAAACTCGCTGGGAAGTTAGAAAATAAATCCCATAAGAGATTATATGTCAGAGGTAATCATTAATGTGACAAAAAGAACTCCGTGAGGAATCGGTAGGGAAAAGATTATTCCCTAAAAAGTTGTCAGAGGTAAACATTAACGTATAAATCAAATCCTTTGCTGGGAAATTTGAAAGGAGATCTTGTTAGAAGTTATCGTGACAGCTTCTCCACTTGGGGATTTGTAAAGCAACCTGTCAGAGGTATGATGTTAACTTGATAAAATTTTATTTGATGTTTGAGATGTTTGAACATAACAACAATTTGAGCAGACCTGTCCTGACATTCTATTGAAGAGAATGATAAGTGGAGTTTGATCTGTTAGGGATATTAGAAAGATCCGCCAGGAAAAAGTTTTACTGTCAGAGGCGTGAGCTTTAAGCATTTTGTGGTCCTACCATTTCATAGACGGGAATTGGTAGGGGACCTTGGTGGAAAAAGCGGGATCATATCCCTTAGAATTTTTAGCAAATTCTCAGTTGTTAACGGATTTGGTATGCCTTGACCAACTACCATTTGAGTTGGGCTATCCATACTATTCCCCTCAGCACGATGAGTTATTGAGGATTTTATATTGGGCTTAGAAGCCAACGTTTTCCTCAAGCCTTATTCACTAAAGGCTTCAGATCATGTCACATGAAGTGAACATTTCTGTATTCCCCTGGTGACCTTTAAAATCTCACTGAGGATTAAAGAGTTAAGTCTAAACTTCATGAAAAATTTGTCGAGTAGACGACATTTCTCGTAGAGCGTCAACTTTTGTTCATTAAAACTCTGGTTCTAAGTTGATCTTCATGTCTAGGTATGGAGCACAAACTTCACAGAAAATATATCGAGTAAGTCGAGATTCCTAGTGGAGTTTCACTTTTGTTCGTCATAATCTAGACTTTAGTCACAACTGATTACCGAATCTGAACATGAATGTGAAAACATTAGAAAGGTCCTGCAAGGCTGCATCATGAACCTTCTTTGATGAATTCAGCTCATTCAAGATCGTCTGGAGCCGAATTGATTTGCCAAAAGAAGAATGCAAAGATGATTGAAATTAATTCTACCTGTGGAAAGGGACTCCTTGAGGAGATGAAACAGTCAAACGAGCTGACTTGATGATCAGAGGTGTAATGTTAACATGATCATGTGTAGTACTTCTTTGATCAAAGGTATAGTGTTGACGTGATCATGGATAGCACTTGTCATTGATTGGCATCAGGAGTGTGTCGCCGTTTGGGATTCGCTGGGTGATTAGCTCCACTCGAGTAGACTGCCTCTACTATGAAAAGTTGTTCTCATTTGATTGGCAGAATAACATATTCCAACCCCCTGCGTGTTTTTTGACATCGTTAGTTGTTGTGTCTCATCGGGGTCTCGTTGTATTGTCGCAAGTATTATTTACCAGACCTAGTGCCTGTCGGCTATCAAATAGTGTTTGAGATGGTTGTCTCCTCTTCAGAGCTGCTGAGAGGAGTTATTGGTGCTGTGTCATTTGCTGCGAGAGACATTGCAAGACTTGCTTTAGCTTTGGACTGGCTTGAGTCCCATTACTTTAGCCGTTGATGAGGTATGACCCATGTCTTTTGAAAGTAGAGTTAACTACCTCCATACTCTCTATCAGGATAGGAGTTTGCCAGTAGCCTTTTTATGTTCTGACTTCAGAGTTAAAACACCTGCTTCGATCAGTGCTTGGATTTTGTCTTTAAGGACATTGCACTTGCAAGTAGGATGATGAACCATCCTATAGAAAAGACAATAGTTGGGATCATTTGTTCGTCCCACCTCGTCTGGGCGTCTAATCTCTGGCAACATGAGCATGTTGCCTTTGTTGAGCAAGTGGAAAAGTGTCACCACATGCTCATTTTTGAAAGAGTATTGTCTCTGATACTCCGAAGTCCTGTTGGAGTTACCTTTCTTTGATCGAGTTCCTCCATATACTTCCAATGCTGATGTATCAGAAGATTTAGTCATGTCATAGCTTTTGTTGTTGATTCCCCACCTGCTTTTGGGGGTCTCAAACTTTTTAGCTAATTTTTCAGCTATCTTGGCTTGTTCAATAAGCTCTTTCCAAGTGTGGGCTTTGACGGCGCCCATGCGAACTTTCACTTTGTCGAGAAATTTATGCCTACACGTCTGAAGCAATATAGGCAAAGGCATACCTGGAGGGCACATGAGAGAAAGGCTACGAAATCTCTTTAAGTAATCCCGTACAGATTCTCCTTCTTTCTGGACTGCTGAAAGGAGTGTCCATGGTCACCTCGTTATCATCCTCGTAGAATCGGGAGAGGAATAGAGTTTTCAAGTCGAGCCAGGAATTGATGGAGTTCACGGGGAGACTCCTGAACCAATCAAAGGCTACCCCTTGAGGGTGCCAATGAACAGTCTGGTCATGATAGCATCATTACCAACTACATTACCGGTTTGCAATCGAAAGTAGTATATATGCTGATTTGATGAGCTCTTGCCATCATACGAGTGCGACATTGGTGGCTTGAACTTTGGCTGATACGGGATTAAATCCCACTCCAACGGGTAAGAATGGACTGCCCCTACTTTTTTCAGTTCACGCTTTGGGCCAGGGATGCACTCTGAGCTTGGATGCCTTTAATCACTTTGACATTGAATGAAGAGTCCTCCTTTGAATGATCGGTCTGGGAGGCTCATTATTGTTGTTCTCCTTATTTTCGTGATTACTACCTGTTGTGTTATCATTCTTCTGATTTGTTAGGAGCTGAATCAATATTTGCTAGATGTTGTCTAAGGTTTCTTGCTGGGCCTTGGAAGTCTGCTCCTGTGCCTCCATGCAATGACAGAGATCATCATCATTATTATTATCAGTTGGCTGATACAAACCTTTCCTACACAGAGCTGATGGTGGCAAAAGAAGCGTTGCTGCTGGCTTCTTCCTCATCATCGGACCATTGGAATTGGTGTTTCAATGGTTCTGCCAATATAGCTTCTGAGGAAGAAGGTTGTCCATAATTATAGGATATTGCTACCCAAGAATGAGTACCTTGGAAGGCACCCTTTTGTTCGACCAGCACCTGACCTAAGCGAGGGCTATAGTCGGGCCCTGGAGAACTGAATGAGATAGTGTGAACCCCTGTTTTCTTCTTTGAGATCGTAGTAGATCCTTTCCTCTGCTTATCATATTGACAGAGGCAGCTGCGAGGTGAGGTGCCTTCACTGTCTTCTTCTTTCGAGATTGAGGTTTCTCGGAAGTTGGAACTGATAGCCGGTTGAACATCGATTGCTGGCTTGGAGGAGAAGTTGTGGGGACTGGTCCCAAACAATGTGGACGGAATGTACCATCACAGGTTGACACCCTGCTTATCCGCACTGGGATGGCGAGGTGTGAACTGGCTCTTCGGAGCAGAGTTTCTACTTGTTGCTCAGATAATTCCGCAAGTCTGTAATACCTGGATCCAATTGATCCAACACGAAGACTCGAGGAAATTGAATGTTAGCCCTCTTGGGTTAAGAAACCCTGAGCTTAGACTTTAAGACTTTCTTTTAGGCTATAGGCGAAGCTAGGATAGCTTCACCTGAAAGAGTAGCTTCGTAAGGCGAAGCTACTATTTTTGCTATGTCTTTGAAGGTGAGTCTAGCTCTGCTGCGCAAAATCCCTCTCTTGAGTGAAGCTGAACTAGCCTCGCTGTTAGCACTTAGTGATGCTTCATTTTTAGCTAGCCCGGGAGTGGGCGAAAACCCAGAGTCTGTACAAGGGTACCTTCATGAGATGTGAGTACCACACATCATGTAAATAACAGGCGGTAACTCAACCATCTATATAGTGTGTGAAGCCCGAAGGCTGTGTGTAAGCCCATAAGGGCTAAAGTAAGCCCGGGGTCTAAGCGCACCCTCGGTAGCTGCCACGAAAGCCATCAGGGTTTAAGGCTTAGACCAATTGAGTAGCCATCCGGGGAGTGGGCGAAAGCCCCGAAGGATATACATACCTGCATGATTAGTACCAACACGTGCCCAAATATCATATCGTTTACACTATTACAAGTAGTCGAATGCAAGATACAACATATAACACTAATACACGCATACAACCTGATACAATTACACATGACCACATACATAAATACATCACAAATTCAAATACAGTACAAGCTCGACGAGGCGAGAAAAAACACTTGCCTAAATACAAACACGATGAAAATGTCGGGAACTCCGGAAAGCTACGCGCGCGAACTCCATATCAGGGAAGCACCGAAGAGAGAAGTGGAGGAAGGGCTTAGCCCCTTGATGGCCGCCGGCCTTGGGGAGGTGCGCAAGCTCCCTAGGGAGGCTAAGGGGGTGGCCGGCCTTGGGGAAAGAGAAAAGGGAGAGTACGAAAGGGAGGTAGTGTTGGTGGTTATTTGTAAATGGTAGAGATGGTGGAATTAAATTTTGATGGCGAAGGAAAATGGAAAGTGATTAAGATGATGGTGATCGTGATATTGTATGTTGAGGTGGTGGTGATGATGGTGGTGTTATGGTGGTGAGAGTGAATATGGTGGTGATGGAAATAGAAGTATAGAAGGTAGTGATGAAGGAAGGGTTGTAGTGGTGGTGAAAGTTAATGTTGAAGTTGGTGGTAGAGTTATAGCCGGAATAGTTTCCCGGAATGCTCGCCGGAGGGGTTGCGTCGAAGAGGAGCCCGACTCCAATCTCTTTGTACTATTCATAATTATACATCTCTTTGTATTCTCGCGTTTGCACCTGTCGATGATATAATATTCTTATAATATTGTGTCACATCTTGTAATAACTTTGTAATTGTACTTATATAGTAGAATGTATAATGCACCACGTACTTCTGTACTCTGATTCTTTCCTGTCTGAAGCTTAGCATATATATAAGGGTATTTTCGACTCACGTATATACGTCGCAATAACGTCTCCGTACCCGTGGGATCGGGGCGTTACAGTCCCAAGAACTTTAAATATAGTTCTCCCTCATGAATTGAAATTTCGAGGATAACTTTATTTTGTAAGGTGGGGGGAGAACTGTAACCTTTAGTTTTAGATGTACGTATCATAATATCAGTACTTAATGTGACGTACAAAATTGATTTGACCTTCCTGATAGTCAAATTGAGCCAGTTTCAGTTTCAGATATTATTTTTTAATATTTACAATTTTTTAAATTTTTTTTAATTTTTCTGAATTATTTTAAAAAATCTCTGAAGTCAGCATCGACCGATACTGATAACCGCCTCTATGAATTTTAATTCACAAATAGAATTGAATTTAAAAAATCTAGTTTTAAATTTTTCTTTAAAATCATATTTTCTACCTTCTGGTATTTTTGCGGATTTTTCTGAGTTAGTCCAATATCTGGCCAAACCAGTGTCGACCAATATCAACATTCCATTCTAGGATTTTTAATTTGCAAATTAGGCTGAATTTTATGATTTCACTTTCCTCCTCAACGTAATATTGGCTATTTTTCAGAATTTTTAGGAACTGTTCTGAACTAGTCAAATTTTACCAGATAAAATAATATTAAATAATTTCATTTTAATTATTTCTTCTTCTCCAATCCTCTTCTTTCCTTCCCCAACAAGCCAGCAGACCCCCCACCTCTCCCAACCGCTCTTTTTTCTCTCTCTCCCCCATAAAGTCTCTGTCTCTCTCACTATAAATCTCTCACTAGTCCCTCTCAATCTCTATCTCACTCTATTTCACTCTCTCACCCACTTTCGCGACCTCCCTTTCTTACTCTCTCTCTTCTATTTCTGTCACTCTCCGTCGGCGGCCAACGCCACCACGCACGACCCAGCGGCCACCACATGGTGTGCGGCCAAGCCAGGCCACCACACCGACCCTCCCTCTCTTTTCTCCCTCTCCTCTCCCTAGATCACTCTCTTTACCTCTCCTTCTCTCCTTTTTCTTCTTCTTCTTCGCCTCCTCCTACTCCACCCTCTCACTTCCTCCCCTGTGGCCAACCGTCGCCTCCAACTGGCCGGGGATCACCGCTGTCAGCCAGGCCTCCCCACCCACGACGACAACCGCACACCACCACCTTCTTCTCCTTCTTCTTCAATTTCTTCCTCTCTCTCTCTCATCAATCTTCTCTCTCTCGTCTCTCTCCCCATCATCGGATGCTAGCCTGACCGCTGCCACCACCGATCATCCGCTCCTCCGCTACCTACTCCCTGCCTTCCTCTTTCTCTCTCAAATGCTCTCATCACCCTCCCTCTATTGTAAATTGACTAGAGGGAGGTGAATACGTGATGGCTATATTAAATGGCAAATAATGCGAAATTAAAATTTACTTGCTAGTAACTTAGCAAATAACAATCACAACACAAGGAATACATGCAAATAAGTAAACAAGATAAGTATGCAAGTAAGTAAAGAGAGAGTAGAGTGAAGAGAGAAAGAGCAAGCAATCGCAAAGACATGATATGTTCCGAGGTTCGAGCCACTGCTCTACGTCCTGGCCTTCAACACTATGAAGGCTTTTCACTATGACTGAGCTCACTCGATCGTCAACCGTTACAAGTTCTTAATAGAACTCTATAGACTCACAAGTCCTCTCTCGCAGTGCCGCAACACCAACAAAGGAGCTCACTAGCTCACTTGAGGTCACAACCTTTACAACTTCACAATAGAAGGAAATTGGTGATCTTCTCTTTATCACAAAAGGCTCACAAGTACAATCCTATAACTAAGATGGTGAGATAAAGCTCTTTGAGATTGTGTAGTGGAAATAGCTTGTAAAGATGTAGAGGAAAGGTCAAGCTAAAAATTAAGTGTATGGAATTTTGGGTCAAATGGAAATCTTTTAAGAAAAAGACTAAAACTTGATTTTGATGATAAAATCATGCTGTAAACTTGTTAATGAATTTTTCCACAGTCCCACTATTTATAAGGGATGAAAACATTAGGAGAAAACCCAAAAGAGTCATTGGGACAAGACCCAGAAAAAGATAAATAGAAAAATAATCGTTGGGAAAAAATCAGAACGAAATCCTTCTATCGGTCGACCGGCCGGTCGACTGCTAACGGTCGGAATTCTGACTGTTGAGGCTAGCAATCGATCGGTCGGTTGACTATTTATCCCAACCATAGGGCAAGGCTCTCTGTCGGTTGACCGGGCCCGATCGAGAGCAAAGCTCTCACAGTTGGTCGACCAAACGGTCGATCGAAGTGTACACAAAGCACTTGGGAAAATCTTGTGCATGTCAGTCGACCGCTCGGTCGACTGAAAGAACAATTCTGCTCTGTCTACGGCCAACCGGTCGGTCCACTAATCAAGGCCCATAAGCATGTTTTGTAAATCTTTTGAAGTCAACTTTTTTCCAATAAAAATATACTTTAATTTCAAACACAAAATAGAGTTCTAGAGACTTAATAGAACCAGTGTATAATCATGGATCAAAACAAAATAAAGTTAGAACTATATTTTGTAAAAATACTTTTCTAAACCGAAAACTGATTTTCTGAAACTCGTTTTTCTGAAACTCAATTTTGAAAACGACAAAGAAAAATGTTTTAAGTCTTTTCAAAAGCACTTAGGAATATGAAAGATGTGTGTGTGTGTGTGTGTGTGTCAATACCAAAAGAGCTATCAACTTATATCAACTTAGTTTTAACAAACGACTATAAATATTATCTAAAATGCAAAAAGTAAAAACACAAATCTTGCATAGTCTTCTCTTACAATCTTGATCCTTGAGCTCGTCTATGTGCTTAGGCTCTGGGATCGACATGTTCTATGCTTCCAAATGTGTGAGTCTTGTAGTGAAGCCGAAATTTAACAAAGAGTTAACCTGAAACTTGGTTAAACAAAATTATTAAAAACATAACTACATATGTTTTGTTATCATCAAAACTAGGGATAATGGGCTTTGGGCCAACAATCTCCTCCTTTTTGATGATGACAAACCACATGGAGTTATCATAAATAATTTGGGAAGAGACTTCAAGCGAAGCTTCACCTAAACACATGCATACATCAAATTTGACATATACGTAAGATGCATTGATAATAGCATATGAATAAGATATATCAAATAAGCTTTATGCAACCCATCTATGCATATCAAGAATACTAAATTACAAAGGTGTATGCACAAACGGTTTTCTCCAACCAACCAATAACCTCCAATCTCCAAATCAAGTGGTAATTGAATGGTTTACAAAGGATACTTAAGGACACAAACACATCACATACCGCATACATAAAAGATATGTATCAAATATCAACCATAAAAGTGATACATAACTTCCCAAAAATAAAAGTGATATCATAAAAGAAATTATCCATACAAATTTTCATGCCAACCTCAAAACAAGTTCCAAACCATAAAATAATTACTACAATAAAACATGTCCAAAGCAAATACTACATGTCCAAATAAAAGAGTAGAGTACATAAACATAAAGACATGAAAATCATAAAAACTCCTAGATAATTCTCTCTCCCTAGTTTTGTCATCAACACAAAAAGGGCCACTCTTCCTGAAAGTTTGGATCTTCAGGAGGAGCTGGTACCTCAGAAGGAGCTGGAGGAGGTACCCAGGAGTCATATGGAGGACCCGATATAGGAAGAAGCTACGCTAGCCACTCGGAAGAGGAACATGCCACACATGCCTACCATAGCTCTCATCGACGCACTTCTGAAGGTAGCGAATGGATGAGCAGATATATTGCAGGTCATTCTGAAATCCATGCTCAATCCTTTCAAGATGAGCAGTCATCTTCATATCATGTTCATGAAGCAGAACAGAGAATGCAGTATATGGATCAATAGAGGCTAAGGAGGCTTAAGAGGATCCAGGGGCAACAGCAGGAGTGATAGGCGGGGGCTGAGGAGCAGAAGCATGCTCCCTAGAATGCATCCTCTTGAGGAGAGTGTTGTTGATATCAACAGATAGTTTGATGGATCATTCAGCAGAAAGATTAAATTTTAACTATTTGAGAAGTCGGGTAATGAGCATCCCAAATGGTAAGTGTCGGTTTGGGATCAGGAGGTGCTCAGAAAGCGTGAATTCGATGAACTTAGGAATGTTTACTCTAATACCTTTCAGAAGGCAATTGATCAAGAGAGGAGCAGAACCCAGAGCGTGATTATATTCTCCTAATTTTGGCAGGAGATTATAGAACATTATCCTAGTTAGGACTTGGGCGATGAGCGTGTAATACTTCACCTTCTCGTTCCTAACTAAGGTCGGGTTATCATCATTGTGGAGTAAGAAAGATGCGGGGAGGGCAGATTCACCGTCAGGGTACTCAAAGACATCTAAATCAACATTATATATGTCTACACCCTCACAGGAGAGGTGTAGCAGACGGGAAAATTTATCTAAAGAAATGTTAATATCCTTACCCAGAACCCTAAATCTGATATGATTTTCTTGAAAAGTCAGATTAGAGTAGAAGTAATGCACAAGCTCGGGTGAACATATTCTTTGATGGTGAGTAGATATTCTAAAGAGCTTGTGTTTAAGATATGTTCAAGATTTAAGTGCTCAAAATCAACAAGCACTACAGTCCTGCTAGAATCACATATTTATTATGGATAACAGAAAACCTATGTGATGCATTTTGTGAAACAAAGGGGTTTGATGAGGATTTGGGTTGTTTACCCTTCTCAGATTTAAGCCTCTTAGACATGGTGATGATAGGAAGATAATAATCAAGATTATGACATGAATTAAAGAGAAATTTCAAGAAAAATTATGAAACAAATGAGATTAGAGAGATTTAGGGTTTATACATTAAAGAGAGTAAAATTTTTCCTTGAAATCAAGCAAATCTGGAGACTGGAAGTGAGATCCAATAATTTTTAGGGACCATTTTAAGTTTGGATGAGGTTTGGAAGAGTGGGAATGAAAAAAATTAGAAGGAGAAGAAGAGGGAGTTGGTGGAGGAAGAAAAAATGAGAGAGAATTGAGGAAGTTGGGGTTTTAAAACGGATAAAAACACAGCAAACTCGACCGACCGCCTGGTTGACCGAGGCTTAACAAAGAGCAGCTCGGTTTCAGTCGGTCGACCGGCTTAAGCCAAAAAAAAAAATTTGTTACAGATTTCCTCGGTTAACCGCTCGATCTACTGGACCTATTCCAGGTCAACTCGCGACCGATCGGTCAACCGGAACTACCCAAAAATTAGTTTTAAAAAAAATATGAATTAAGGTTTTGAAAATTATTTTAATTTAGATATATTTAGACATAAAATAGAGATATAAAATAAAAACTTATAGGCATGGAAAACACAAAAACAAAAAAATTATATCAAAATAATTTTTATTATATTAAAAAACATTTTATATTAAGCAATTAAAAAAACAAGATATTGAAGCCGACTACCCTTAACCGGTTCTGAACTTTTCCTCATCATTCCTCTACATAAGAGTTGAGGCGCGCAATTGCTATCTTGATTTATTGCTTAAATATAGTTTAAATAGGACATCCAACCACAAGATAGATATACCAACAAACTATATCTACATGTATATGAGCAAATAAATTAATCTATGTACACATACATACAAAGATATCTATCAAATAAATGATCATGGGTAAACACTTTAAACATAGTCGAGCAATCTATGGACTAGTACATAGAACAAAAGCAATGTCAAAGGACTAGCTCAAGTATAAGTAACCCAAACAAAGATCATGTAAACACAACTTAAAACATATTAACAAAAATAAAAAGCTAGCTATTTCTATGCATATATAGATCTAGCTAGAATTGAATTTTTGTTTCAAGTGGAGAAGTTTTCAAACCATAGGCAATCTCCAAAAGAGGTGCATCTTGATAGCGATGCAATATGACGGTTGATCCTTTGAGCTCCAATGCATCCTCCACCAAGGCACCATCTCCCCCTAAGTCTTGGAGGAGGACGACACACCTACATCAATCAAGTTGGGCGTGTTCTTTGGTACCCAAATCTTTTTGGGTCCTATAGGGTTAGTTCTTTCTCGAACCCAAACATTTTTATTTAACATGCTTAACTTAGCATATCAAAAATTTTCTAAATGGTCTTTGCGGCCGCAATGTGTACATGTGTCCACTTTGCTATAAATGAAAGCATGCTTATGTTGATGTTTATGTGCATGTTTTTCATGGAATGTGTGAGATGAATGAGATGTACGCTTCCTTTGAGTTTTTCCCTTTGGAAACATAAAACTAAATTTGTTCATATCAAATGCACTCTTTTTCAAACTAGTATCCAAAACATCAATACGTTTTTGGATATCTAAAAAATCATTTTTGTTAAAGGCAATATTAGTGCTTTGTCCCTTACAAACAAGTTTATATTTATCAAAATTCTTTTTCGTTTTCTCAAAAGAAATAGATAATTCATTTTTCTCTTTAAATACAATTTCTAACTTATTCTTTAAAAAGTCATTATCTTTTTTCAATTTTTTATTTTGAGCAAGAGAAATTTCATATTTATTTTGTAATTCTTCAAAAACTTGTGCAAGTTCATCCAAAGTTAAATCATCATCTTCTAGAGAGGTTTTGAGATTTGAAAGTACATCTAGAGGGGGGTGAATAGGTGTATGGCTAATTTAATGACAAATAATGCGGAATTAAAAACTAATTGCAATACACTTAGTGTAACCAAAGAGTGTAGCCGAACTCCCGGTGAAGGGCTCTGGACTATCTCCTCTAAATTCCTCTAAATAAGACTTGAGGTGCTATTTAAAGCTCTCTTGGTTGAACACAAATATAGGCACACACAAGCAATACCAAGCACATAAGTATGAATGAACAATATGAATCAATGCAAGGTAAATAAGAGAAAGAGTTTAGAGATAGTGGATCAATCGTAAACACCGAGATATGTTTCAAGGTTCGAGCATCCAGCTCTACGTCCCTGCCTTCACACAGAAGGATTTCCACCATAGCGTCCACACAGGACTTCCCACACAGGGAACCTCCACTGAGGATTTGGGCAAATACAACTTGGGAGTACACAACTCCTCTCTCACCAAATACAACCTCTCACTAGAGGCAAGGCACAAAGCCAATACAATATCAACCTCTCACTAGAGGGATACCAACAAACTCAATCACATCTACACTTAGAGGGATACTAGCAACCCAATTGCACAACCTTCTCTACACTTAAAGGGAAAGACACAAAGCCAAGCAAAGATAAGGGTTTACAATACTTGGTGATCTCAAAGACCACAAACCAATTCTTTCTTACAAAACAATGATCCTAATAGATAGGATAGATAGATAGCTCAAGTGTGAGAATATAAAGAGTTTGAAAATCAAAATTACAAAGAAAAACTTTAGGGAAAAACTCTAGATAGAAATGTAAATGAAGATCAAACAAATTCCCAAAGACTTTTCTTTTCTTAGATTTTTTCAATCCTTTAAAACAAAATAAAGATCAAATCTTTAAGCCCAAAACTCTTCTAAAACTTGCTGTTAAAATACTTAAGAAGATCAGAATTTTTGCTCTTGAAATTGTTGTACAAAAGCAGCTCAAATGTGGGGTATTTATACCCCCAAACAAATTCTGCCCGTTGGAAGCAGGAAAGGGCATTTTTGCCCTTCCGGTCGACCGGGCGGTCGACCGGCCAACGGTCAATTTTCTGACCGTTGTGCCTGCGGTCGACCGCCCGATCGACCGTGCCTAGCCAACGGTCGACCGCCCAGTTGACCGGCCTCCACCCGAGAGTGGGGTGCTCTCAGTCGGTCGACCGCGCGGTCGACCGGCCAAGTGGGCAAGCCTTTATACACGTTTCGTGCACATCGGTCGACCGTGACGGTCGACCGGCTCTCGGTGCGGTCGACCGTGATGGTCGACCGGCTCTTGGTGCGGTCGACCATCCGGTAGACCGCCAGAGCAATCTGGCCAGGGATTTAAGGATTGAAAAACTTGTCTTTTATTACCAATTAAATCCCATAAAAACACATAAATTCCACAAAAATAAGTTCTTATTAGATCTTTGAAATACAAACGTGTGTCACAAAAATTCAACACATATTAGAAACAATTTGAACCATTTTTGTGAAATTGAAATTTTGCCTTAAGCCAAAATCCGTATTTTTCAAAACTTGAATTTTGAAATGGAAAACTGTTTTCTCCAAAACTCATGTAAATACAAAAACATGATATTGAAACAACTTTGTAGCATATTATATATGAATGGAATCCATATACATGAAGGATATTATATCTATGTTTTTGACATTAAATACAAAATAAGTTTTTATTTAAATACAAAACTCCAAACTCATAAAATAGACTATCAAAATAAGTTTTTCTAAATAGATGAAGCATAGATGTATAAAGATCAAATCTATTATACATTAAATCATGTAAATTCTTTTTGATTCTATCTATCCATGAAGACCATATATATGAAAAATCGAAACCGGTTAAACCGAAAACCAAACAAATTGAAACTTGTGTGTACTTGAGCATATCAATACTATCTAATTTTACAATGATCTAAATACAATCTTAAACTAAACAAACCGAGGTCTTCTTATAGAACTCCTTCTCCAAGTCGACTCGATCCAAACACGACCCAACAAGCTTGATTCCAACCGAGTGCTAGATGCGATCTTGACACGCGAGCTCTTGAATCATCATGTGAAAGCTCCAAAACACCTTTATTGAAGCTAATAACCTACTAATATCTTGATTAAATATCTGAAACTAAATATCACAAGATTATTAGTAAATAATAACTACATGAGTTAATCATCATCAAAACTAAAGTGAAGGGCCTCTGGGCCAACAATCTCCCCCTTTTTTATGATGACAAAACTCATGGAGTTATATATGCATGGATTAAAGTTAAGCTTCATAGAAGCTCTCCCTTAACTCATGCATAGCAATAAACAATAAAGATATGTCGTGAATGCTCAACATAAATATGCATAAACATGATATTTGATACCAATGAAATAAACATGCTCTTGATACCAACAAAAGATGCTCTTGATACCAATGATAAAAGGTAACAAATTAAACAAACATGCATATATAAAAACTCCAAATTTCTTCCCCTTTTTGTCAATTCATCAAAAAAGGGGTATAAACACTAAAGACATAAATAATATTTTTCTTCCTTTTTGGATAAATCAAAACAATAAAGGTGTATATACTATATACATTCATGAAGAGGAGAGACGTGAAGTTAACTCCCCCTGCATACATGCATTTATATGAAAAGAGATGACTAAATCCTAACCACATAAAGCATAATATACAATGTATAAAAGGAGATGTGAAGCTCCCTCTACGCACGTTTAAGACATTGAGAAGAGCGGTCAAGCTCATCAATATGAGATACACTCAACATGAATCTATATATAGAGAAGATGTTAAGCTCCCCTTGCATTTAAGCAATATGTATCAAAACTTTTGATACCAAATTATGATACCAATTGAAAATAAACAAAAATTTTAAGATACCAATTGAAAATATCTTGTAAACTTTTGATACCAATAGAAAATGAAACATTGTATGTTTTTATACCAATAGAAATATATATGTATTTAGAATCTTGATACAAATTGTAGACATCTTGTAATTTTGATACCTAATGAGAATATTTTATAATTTTGATATCAATTGAAAGTGAAAACCAAATATTTTTATGTAAACATAACTCATTTCACTATATATACCAATTTAAAATGAGATATGATACCAATTGGAAAACAAACCAACTATTTGGTTAACATTTTGCAATAAAGATACCAAATTTTAGAATAAACCCAGTTTAAGATCTTTGATACCAATATTGAAATGTTAGCATATTTCAAATTAAAATGTTTTTCATTAAGAGCATAAGAAACCAATTGAAAAATAATATACCAAGTAATATCATTTTTCATCAAAAAGAGTGAGAATAAAATACCAATTGAAAATACAATCGATTGAAAAACTAAAACATAAAGTTTTCTCCCCCTTTATGAAATACAAATGAAAATAATGCATAAGCTTGTATAAAATATCAATTTGAAAATTAATAGTCATTAAGGAGTAAATCAAGCTTAGCATAAATATAATTTGTGCTTTAAGATGAAAAGATATAGTAAGCACAATCAAATCATATATATGTATGAAAATGTAAATACCAATAGAAATTGATACCTTTGAAGTTTTGAAGCATACATATATAGAAAATCAAAGATAAGTATATAACCCATGAAAATATCAATTGGGTACTAATTGAAAGTATGATGCGGATCAAGTGTATAACTCATACTACCACCCTTTCATGCACATGTTTAAATAGATTTTTCAATAAAGAGCATACAAGCCATGGTCGTCCATCCAACCGCCCTTGATGGAAGGGGTTTTCAAAAATAAGTTTGAAGATAAGTTTAGCATAATTGAAAACTCTTCCAAAATGAAGAATTACGCAACTAGTTTTATGATAAACTTGAAAACTAGTACGAAATCCTTCAAGTAAGGAATAAAAACAAAGAATATATCCATGAAACGTTAAAAATCACACAATCATCAACACTCAAATAGTAATAAAGCTCACATAATCTCATGAAAACAAATCATGAGTAAACATCAAATATAGGGTGTAAAAAGTCATGTAATCAACATCATAGAAATAAGGCATTTAACTTCAATATGAAATTATTTTAAAAAATGAAAATTTAATTTTCATCAAAATAATACTAACTCTAAGGCATATGTATGTTTTGTCAAAACTAAAGGTGTACATACATATCCAAACACAATTGAGTCTATAAAGGATTTTGCATAAAACGCAAATGACTTAATACATGTATATCCAATTGTTTTGGTAAAATTAACATATACATGAAGCTAAAACATATCATCATGAAAAACATGTCCAAAAATAGGGAATACAAGTTGAAATGCATTAATCATCAAAACTAGGCTATACTAGTACATCTAATGAGTACAAATGAGCAATCAAGGACAAACATATAATAATTTATTTGTGGCTCAATAAATGTACAAGTATATACACAAGTTTTAATGAAAGTTACATCTAACATGTAATCAAATCATGAAGCATAAAAAATAAAACATAAACTAATATGATCATTATATGAATGCACATATTAGAGTTATGATATACACGATAGCTAAACTAAAGTGAGAACACAAAATATGGATTCATATGAACATGGGTGTATCTCAAATACTATGCATGTATGTCATAGGTCTAATTATCATGGCATTTAACATACTAATTATGAAAAACTAAAAACATGTTAAAAATCAATCATGAAAGCATGTAAACATAAATAGGGGTTTAGAGATTATTACCAAAACCATAAGGGCCCATCTGTAGGTCTCCAAACCAAGGTGGTCCTCCCACCAAACTCCCCTTGAAAGTGATGCATCCAGAATAGTCACCGTTTAGCTCGGAACGCATTCACCTCAAGGCACCAATGCTTCTCACGTCATGTGAGAGCCCATACCTACATCAAATAAAATAGGAGTGGCTTTTGGTACCCATACTCTTTTGGGTCCAGGGGGGTTAGCTCCTTTCCTAACCTAAACAAATCTATTTGCAAAATTTGAATCATTAATTTTATCAAAGCAAAATTTTTCAAGGTGGCCCTTACGTCCACAATGTGTACAAGTGTACACATGAGCATACATAGTTGAAAAACATCTAGAGGGGGGGTGAATAGGTGCAAGTGCTAATCTAGTGAACTAAGTGCGCTAAGTGCGGAAGCTTAAACAATTCTTGCAACACACTTAATAAACACACAAGTGTAGCCGAATTCCCCGTGAAGGGCTCTGGACTAACTCCTCTTGATTCCCCTAGATATGAGTTGAGGTGCTATGTGAAGCTCTTGTGGTTAAGTACAAGTGAGGCACACACACAAGCAATCCAAGCATATAATGAATAAGCAATGTGAATCAATGCAAGGACAACACAAGCAAATAGATATGATATGGCAATATGAATTATGCTCAACACAAGCAAATATGATATGATGATATGAATGATGCTTTGCACAAATAAAAGAGAGAGAGAGAGAGACAAGTGGATCAAACGCTAACAACAAGATATGTTTCGAGGTTCGAGCCCCTAGCTCTACATCCCCGCCTACACCACCGTGTAGGATTTCCAATCCACTATCTCCCACCGAGGGAACCTCTACCAAAGAGGATTTGTTACAACACTAGGAGTACCGAACTCCTCTCTCAATACAAACACCACCTCACACAAGAGGGGTAGGCCCTTAGCCAAACAACAACCAATCCACCTCACACTTGAGGGATACAAACCAACAACCAACTCCACCTCACCAAGAGGGAGTAAACACCAATCTCCACCTCTACCAAGAGGGAGCAAACCAAACACCTCAAATCCACAACCTCAACCTCTACCAAAGAGGGAACAACCAAATAATGAGGGTTTACAATAGGTGGTCTCTTTCAACCACAAACAATCTCTCCTTTTCCACAAACAAAAAGATCCTAAATAGATTAGGATAGAAGATGGCTCAAGTATGGAAAACTAAGTGTTTTGATCAAAGAAAACTCTTGGGAAAACACCAAAAATGATATAGAGATTTTTGCTCAAAAATAATTCCCAAAACCTAGTTTCTTTGAAATAAACAAAACACTAAAAAACAAATAGAATGAATCTTTTTGCTCTTTAAACTCTTTTAAAAACTTCTTTTTAAAACCAGAGAATGGAGAAAATCAGCTCTAAAAATCTTGGCCAAAATCCCAGAGAAATGGGGTTTATATAGGCCCATCAGAAAACTAGTCGTTAGGCTGATCTGGCAGCCTGACAGGCTAACGGTCGGCCGGCCCGGCCGACCGCCAACGGTCAGAAATGTGACCGTTGGGGAAACCCGGTCGACCGTCCGGTCGACCCAAATAAACAGAGAGCACTGCTCTCAGGTCCGGTCGGCCGCCCGGCTGACCGTCCCTGTGGCTGCCAAACGTGCACAGGCTTGTGCATGTCGGTCGACCCAAGGGTCGACCGGCCTCTGGTGCGGTTGACCCGTGCGGTCGGCCGACCTGGCCTGTCAGCCACTGTTCTGGGACAGAAACACATGTTAAAAATATTTTAGAAAATCTTTTATCTCTTTTAAAATTACCATAAAAATTGTTTTATAATTTTACTTTGATAAACAAACTTGTGATAAAAATTTCAAGACATATATCAACATATTCAATCATTTTTGTGTCTTGCAAGTTTTATCAAAAACCAACACTTGTATTTTTATCAAACTTGATTTTTCAATACATGAATAGTAAAGTCAAAATAAGTTTGTTTAAAAGTTAAGCATGCATGTATAGAATGAAACAACTATACATATATCAATTAAACTTGTTTTGATCAACCATTCATGAAAACCAAAAACCAAACGTAAAACGGGTGTGTTATGTGCACTTGAGCATATCAACTATACTAAGCTTTATAAATGGATCTAAAACACACTATCTAAACTAGGATACCTAAGTCTTCTTGACGATCTTCCATCTTCAAGTTGACTTGCTTTAAAACTCCATCCATGGGCTAGGCAATGTGTGATCTTGAAGCTTGAGCCCTGGAATCACTTGTGAAGCTTCTAAACTCCTTGTAGAAGCTAATCACCAACTAATATCTTACTAATAGATCTGAAACTTAAACTCACAAGAATATTAGTAAACATAACTACATGAGTTAATCATCATCAAAACTAGAGTGGAAGGCCTTTGGGCCAACAATAGTGTCATGTGTATTAACGTGAAAAGCATGTGTATGCCGTGTATGGTGTGCATGTATATGTGGAACTTGTTTCTTTCAAAACATAGATCCAACCGTGTGTGGTTCAAAGCACATTGGCTTAAAGTGGAGCCCACATAATCAACACTCTTCTTTAAAATGGATATATCATTTCAATAATGGAAGAAGAGGTGGAGCATGCAATAGGTATGCTAGATGATGAAGCTACACTAACATGGCAAACATGTGCATCTAAATCATTTTTCAAAGAAATATTTTCATTAGAAACCAAATCTAATTTATTTGAAATAGAAATAATTTTGTTTTTCAAAGATTCATTTTCTTTTACAACAAAATCAAGTTTTGAAGATAGAACTTCATTTTTCTTCAAAATAATTTCACAATCATTTTTATTTTTCAAAATTTCATTTTCTTTTAGGGCAAGTTCAAGTTGGGATTTCAAAGAGTCCCTTTCATTTAAAATCTCATTCCTTTCTTGCAAAATCAAATCAAGTTTAGAAGACAAATTTTCATTTTCTTCTTTAATGTATAACTATTCTTTTTCAAAACTTTATACTTCGAAATCAAATTTTCACAATTTATAACTAGTTCATTATTTAAAGCATGTGCATCCATACACTCATTACAAGAAAAACTAGTACTATCATCTAGTTTAGTATCCGAATATACCTCAAGGGAGTCATTCCCTTGGACCATGAAGTAACGTTGGTCAGACTGTTCTCCACTAGATTTCTCCTCCTCATTGATTGGCGTTTGTAGCATGGGAGATGTCAATATGTTCCACACTGCAAAAGCGGAGTTACAATGAGAAACTATATTTAAATATTCTTTACTAAGAGATTTTCTAAGTGCCTTTAGGGCTTGTGCATTAGCCTTTTTATGCTTGCTATTTCCAAGATAAGATTCCTTGGTAATGGCAAGGTAAACTTGCCAACCTATGACCTTTAAATGCCAACTCAGCCTAACCTTCTATATATCAATTTTAGAGGCATCAACGTGGGAGGGTTATCCATGAGTGTATGCAAACAAATAAGTGTGCAAATGCAAATGATAGATTAGCTAACCAGGATCTCACTCCTAGGTGGTTAAACCTAATATCAGGAGCGTAGGCTCTGATACCAATTGAAAGTACACCTAGAGGGGGGTGAATAGGTGTATGGCTAATCTAATGACAAATAATGTAGAATTAAAAACTAATTGCAACACACTTAGTGTAATCAAAGAGTGTAGCCGAATTTCCGGTGAAGGGCTCTGAACTATCTCCTCTAAATTCCTCTAAATAAGAGTTGAGGTGCTATTTGAAGCTCTCTTGGTTGAATACAAGTATGTGCACACACAAGCAATACCAAGTATATAAGTATGAATGAATAAATGAATCAATGCAAGGTAAGTAAGAGAGAGAGAGAGAGAGTTTAGAGATAGTGGATCAATCGCAAACAACGAGATATGTTTCGAGGTTCGAGCACCCAGCTCAATGTCCCCGCCTTCACACAAAAGGATTTTCACTATAGCATCCACACAGGACTTCCTACATAGGGAACCTCCGCTGAGAATTTGGGCAAATACAACTTGGGAGTACACAACTCCTCTCTCACCAAATATAACCTCTCACTAGAGGCAAGGCACAAAACCAACACAATATCAACCTCTCACTAGAGGGATACAAACAAACTCAATCACATCTACACTTAGAGGGATACTAGCAACCCAATTGCACAGCCTCTTCTACACTTAGAGGGAAAGGCACAAAGCCAAGCAAAGATAAGGGTTTACAATACTTGGTGATTTCAAAGACCACAAATCAATTCTTTCTCACAGAACAATGATCCTAATAGATAGGATAGATAGATAGCTCAAGTGTGAGAATATAAAGAGTTTGGAAATCAAAATCACAAAGAAAAACTTTAGAGGAAAACTCTAGATAGAAATGTAAATGAAGATCAAACTAATTTCCAAAGACTTTTCTTTTCTTAGATTTTTTTCAACCCTTTAAAACAAAATAAGGATCAAATCTTTAAGCCCAAAACTCTTTTAAAACTTGTTGTTAAAACACTTAAGAAGATCAGAATTTTGCTCTTGAAATTGCAGTAAAAAAACAGCTCAAATGTGGGGTATTTATAGCCCCAAACTAATTCTGCCGTTGGCAGTAGGAAAGGGCATTTTTGCCCTTCCAGTCGACCGGCCAACGGTCACTTTTCTGACCGTTGTGCCTGCGGTCGACCGTACCTAGCCAACGGTCGACCGCCCGGTCGACCGACCCCCACCCAAGAGTAGGGTGCTCTCAGTCGGTCGACCGCGCGGTCGACCGGCCAAGTGGGCAGGCCTTTGTACACGTCTCGTGCACATTGGTCGACCGTGACGGTCGACCAGCTCTTGGTGCGATCGATCGTCGGTCGACCGCCAAAGCAATCTGGCCAAAGATTTATGAATTGAAAAACTTGTCTTTTTATTACCAATTAAATCCCATAAAAACACATAAATTCCACAAAAAATAAGTTCTTATTAGATCTTTGAAATACAAACATGTGTGACAAAAATTCAACACATATTATAAACAATTTGAACCATTTTTGTGATATTGAAATTTTACCTTAAACCAAAATCCGTATTTCAAAACTTGAATTTTTGAAATGGAAAACTGTTTTCTCCAAAACTCATGTAAATACAAAAACATGATATTGAAACAACTTTGTAGCATATTGTATATGGATGGAATCTAATATGCATTAAGGATATTATATCTATGTTTTTGACATTAAATACAAAAATAAGTTTCGTTTAAATACAAAACTCCAAACTCATAAAATAGACTATCAAAATAAGTTTTTCTAAATAGATGAAGCATAGACATATATAGATGAAATCTAATATACATTAAACCATGTAAACTTATTTTGATTCTATCTATCCATGAAAATCATATATATGAAAAACTGAAACCGGTTAAACCGAAAACCAAACAAATTGAAACTTGTGTGTGTACTTGAGCATATCAACACTATCTAATTTTTACAATGATCTAAACACAATCTTAAACTAAACAAACTGAGGTCTTCTTGTAAAACTCCTTCTCCAAGTCGACTCGATCCAAACACGATCCAACGAGCTTGACTCCAACCGAGTGCTAGATGTGATCTTGACACATGAGCTCTTGAATCACCATGTAAAAGCTCCAAAAATACCTTTGTTGAAGCTAATCACCTGCTAATATCTTGATCAAATATCTGAAACTAAATATCACAAGATTATTAGTAAATAATAACTACATGAGTTAATCATCATCAAAACTAGAGTGAAGGGCCTCTGGGCCAACAAGATTTACTATGGAAGTCTCCTCTCCTTTTGCCTGAAGCAAACGTATGCGGCATCAATCTCCTCTTCAGAATCCGTTTCTGAATCATCCCATGTAGCTACCATTGCCTTCTTCTTCTTATACACGTTCTTGGAGGTGGTGCTTGAAGTGAGGGGCAATCCGTAATGAGATGGCCTGTCTTC